>RCUC01127871.1:0-45314 GCA_003697995.1 Taxidea taxus jeffersonii
TATATATATATATATATATATATATATATATATATATATATATATATTATAGAGAGAGAGGGAGTGAGGGTAGGAGTAGAGGGAGATGGACAAGCAGATTCTGCTGAGCACAGAGCCCAGCATGGGGCTCAATCCCATGACCGAGTTCATGACCTGAGCTGAAATCAAGAGTTAGATGATTAACCATGTGAATCCCTGAGGCACCAGGAAATCCACTATAATTCTTATTCTTTGTTCTTCTGTATGTGTTTTCTCTCTCTGATTTCTTATAAACTTTTCTCTTTGCTTTTGGTCTTCTACAGTGTGAATATATTTTTAGGTATAAATGTTTTGGTATATATTATCTTCATTAGAGTTCTCTCAGCTTCCTAGATCTGCAGTTTTATGTGCAATTTATTTTAGAAAGATTTCAGCCATTGTTATGACAACTATTTATTTGCCTATTTACAGGGTCTTTATATCAGAAAAGAAACTGGAAATAGTCCATACTAGACAATTAATCCTGTAGTAAATTTACAGTAAGCTCATGTCTAGGTCCTTAATGATTTTGTTTTTTCTTCATTACATTATAACAAAAGAGATTAATTCTTTATATCTAACCTTAAGATTAAGCTTCACCAGTAAGAGCATTTAAAAGTTATATTCAGTACATTAAATACTACCATTTTATGAGGAAACCAAACAGAAATTATTTAGTCTTATATTGACCAAAAATTTCAATTAAGTACTTTAGTAAGAACAAAACGGGCAATTATTTTGTTTGAAAACCTCATCCTACTGTATAAGTATCCATTATGCTTTATTTTAAACAAATTAATTCAATGATTAGAGTTTTTAGAAGATTTTTTAAAAGATTTTATTTATTTATTTGACAGACAGAGATCACAAGTAGGCAAAGAGGCAGCCAGAGAGAGAGCGAAAGCAGGCTTCCTGCTGAGCAGAGAGCCAGATGTAGGGCTGGATCCTGACCCCAAGATCATGACCTGAGCTGAAGGCAGAGACTTAACCCACTGAGCCACCCAGGCACCCTAGAAACAATTTTAATGATGTTTGACTGCATAGCACAAACATCACATTTTCTCCTTACTTACATAATAAATGGGGGCAGAATGAATGAAAATCAGTGATTTAACTTGTCTCATGTTTATTGAGGGTAAATCAGAAAACCAGATTGCAGAAACAAATTAACTAGAAAACTTTTATTTTTCTCATTGTTTGCTGGCTGATGGTTGTATTATTAGCATATCTAACAAAATTATAATTGGAACTAATTTATGTGCTCATTTTTCTTTATGCTTTCAATTTGAGGAACTCTTGAATAATTTCCTGACTGATAACTCTAACTTAAAAACTCAATGTGTGTCATTGGATATTTTGTTCATTATTCATATAAGGCCAGATCTATTTTTTTTTTCCTTTATCCTTTCTTCTAAAGAAATGTATTTTGTCAAACCTTACTGATACGTGAATGGACAAGGAAATTTTTGTTCAAAGTAATTTCATCCATTGTCAAGCCTCTTAATCCTCTATGTAATACTCAAAATAAGCATGTGACTATTCCTTCTCAGATACAGAATATTTGCATTTAAAATGACCACACGTCAACTCTCTATACTACAGCAAAAATAATCAAGAATTTAATTAAAATAATTAGTTAAAAAGGAAAAATCACAATGTTGCTTCTGATTTTGGAATTTCATTGCTTAGACATCTGCTAAATACATAGAACTTCTGTACTATTGTCTTATTTTTGACATAGCATCCTTTGACTTGAACAACTGTTTTCCAAAGATTAGAAGGAGCTAAACTGAACTTAGCTCACTTAAGTGAACATTTTCTACCACTTAATAAAAATTACACTGGTTTGTATTCACCCATTATCGTAAATACCACAAAAAGTTATTTTTTATTAGAATTTTTACAGAATTCATTCTTACAGTGTTTGGGATGAGACAGAAAATCTCTGAACCTTCTATTCAACTTTGCTATGAGCTTAAAACTTCTCTAAGAAATAAAGTCAATTAAAAATTTTATAAAACTTTATCATAAATTTACATGCATATGTGTCCTGTTTTAGATATTTGTTTAGGTTTTAATTTTATCAAAACAACTTGAAAAATATACCTTTACCTTATACAATGTAGTGATTTAATTTACAAGCATATTATATTGTGTTTAGGATTATTTTTAGTTTCTGCACATTTTTTGTCCATGCATGAAATCGCATGAGATTTTTAAATACAAATGAGTTGAAAAGGTGCACTGCTCAATACTGTTTTTAATATAGTGTATATAGCTTTTGGTAAATATCATTCTCTTAGAGTGAATAAATTAGAGTGTACTTTAGGGCTTTTACTTCCACAAATTTGAATGAAAAAACACTATTTTGAAGTTTTGGAGTTCAAAATGTCTTATCTTCATGGGACAAAATATAAAATTCTAGTGAATTCTTGTTATAAACATGCAAAATTTTGTTGAGTTGAAATCCGTAAGCTAATTATTACATACATTAAAAAAAAGGAATACAGTCTTCCTTCTAAATCTGTGTTACCCAAGCTTCAAAGATACTTCTCCTAACAGTATCTTCAGCTTATCTCTCACTAACTGTACATTATTGCCAACAATTAAGTAAGTATTCAGTGCACATACGGTGTTCTCAAATGCAAGACTCTTTGTACTCAAAGTGCAGCAATACTATTTCTGGAAACCAATAAAGTATTAGATGAACTAATAGGTTAAAAAAACATAGGGATCTGTAAAGAAAGGATATCAAGTATTTAATTTGGAATGGATTTGATAGTTGATATTTCAAAAATAGCATTAAAATCTTCATAAAACGACAGAGCTGTGTCAAGCTCTATAACGTCAATACAATTCTTACAATCCATTAAATAAGGTAACAAATTTTATAACATGTCTTAGAAATCTCTCCTGATTAGTTCTTTTGTACACATACCATGCTTTGTATTACACAACCTTGCTATTCTGATCACTGCTAATCAGACAATAGTTTGATTCCTGACCCAAATACAGCCATCAGTAGATGGTGAATGATTTATGAGGTACTCTAATATGGGATTCAAGCCTAGCTTTCAAATAGGAAAAAATTTCATAAGAGGACAAAAAGCACAAAGACTGAAATATGCAGCATCTATGTCCGTATTGAAAATAGAAGTGTTTGTAAGGCATATGGCAGAGAAAATTTCAGCATTGGGAAGAGCAAACATAGAAAGAATCAATGAAGTAAAGTAAACTATGTAATTGATAGTCACTGGACTAAGAAAACAGAGTTATAATTAATCTTGAGATGCTAGAACTGCTGTTAGTCTCTTAGACTTCCTCATATTATGCAGCACATTCCTATTTTTATAATTAGCATTGAAACTGCTAAAACTATTTACTATTCTACATTCATTTATTGATTCTAAACATTTAACTGAGTGACCTGTCCTTCCCTAGGCACAGTTGTGAGCATTAGGAATGGAATGAGAAACAGTTAAATAAATACTTACTTTGGGGCATCTGAGTGGCTCAGTGGGCTAAGCCTCTGCCTTCAGCTTGGATCATGATCTTGGGGTCCTGGGATCGAGCCTCACATTGGGCTTTCTGCTCAGTAGGGAGCCTGCTTCCTGCTCTCTCTCTGCCTGCCTCTCAGCCTACTTGTGATCTCTGTCAAATGAATAAATAAATAAATAAATAAATAAAATATTTTTTTCTTTTTAATAAATAAAATCTTTAAAAAATACTTACTTCATTGAACATACGTTTCATTGGGGGAGGCAGAAGGCAATGAAGTGGATGTATAGACAAAACGTACCCTATGATAAATGCTATGAAGAAAATAAGGTAGACACAATTGGGAAAAATTGTGAATTAAAAAAAAAAAGTCCCTCATCATCTATTTCATAGTATATGACCTTTATTCTAGTCATTGTAAGAAATGTCTCTGCTTAGAGTTAAAAGTATGATTTACTATAGAAGGATTACAAAGGAAAACAGAGACAATATTCCATTTCCAACACACTAAATAGAGTTTTTCAAGGAACCCATTACCTCCCTCACCCAGATTGTTGCCTTGATGAAAGATATTTGAAAGTGTTTTATGATCTTCTTTCTACATCCACAGACTTCTGTTAAAGTACTAGGAGCTGAGGTCTGAAAATGATCTCCTAGAAACCTACTGTCTAGAGAAAATAACCTCCTCCCTCGGATAATGGAACCACAATTCCTTTTTTGAGCAGAATAAATATCAAATGCATATCAAATTAAGAATAATAATCAAATAAACACAACAATAAGGTCAACGACAAAAGAAAATATAGAGCCTGGGAGTTGTGGAAATAAGGCAAAGAGAGAGGGAGTATCATATGTTGGGCCATCTGGCCCACTTTTCTCCTCTTTAAGCTTCAGTTCAAGGCAGTGCAGTGGTCTTAGACAAGTGAGAAATAACATTTAAAGTAAAAGAAGCTCCTTCTATGCCCATCTACCATTTAGAATTATGGAAAGTCAGCTGCTCTCTGGCTTCCAGAGTACCTGTCTATAGTGTCCATATAAATCAATTTATAAATCTATTGGGGTCAGATAAATTTGACCCTAAGTTTTGTCCCATTCTTGAGGAGGTGGACAGGGAGCTGAGAGCTATGAGTATAGCATGGAGGTCTCTGCAGCAGGGTAAGATAGGCAGACCACTGCTGGAGACAGGATATGGAAAAGACAGGAACTTAGCAGCCACAGGAGACACAGGGTGGCTGAGACAATGGGAAAGATTAATGGGATGAGCAAATTGAGGGACAGTTGCAGACCTCAACCTCAGATATTAATTAAGCAAGCAGTGACAAGATAGACAAAGAAATATGAAGGGAAATATATAAGGAAATATGATAAAACCAAGCCTTTTACCATCTTTTGCAGGTTTATGTGATGCACAGCTTTCCCTCCACATCATACAGTGAGATCATCCAAAAGAAAAGAGCTAATGGAAGCTCATTAGAAAAATCCCATTTGATTACCTTTTGTTTCTTTTTATTGCCTGATTTCTGTTGCTAGGACTTCTAGTACTATGTTGAACAACAGTGGCGAGAGTGGGCATCCTTGTCATGTTACTGATCTCAAAGGGAAGGCCATCAGATTTCCCCCATTGAGAATGATATTTGCTGTGGGTTTTTCATAGATTTTATGAAGTTTAAGTATGTTCCTGCTATCCCTATACTTTGAAGCATTTTAATCAGGAACTGATGCTGTATCTTGTCAAATGCTTTTTATGCATTAATCGAAAGCTGATATCCAAGATCTATAAAGAAATCCTCAAACTCAACATTCAAAAACAGATAATCACATTAAAAAAATGGACGGAAGACATGAACAGACACTTCTCCAGAGAAGACATACAAATGGCTAACAGACATAAGAAAAAACGCTCATCACCATTAGCCATCCAGGAGATTCAAATCAAAACCATATTGAAATACCACCTTACACCAGTTAGAATGGCCAAAATCAACAAGACAAGAAACAATAAGTCTTGGAAAGGATCTGGGAAAGGGGAGCCCTCTTACAATGTTGGTGGGAATGTAAGTTGGTGCAGCCACTTTCGAAAACAGTGTGAAGATTCCTTAAGAAATTAAAAAAAGAGCTACCCTATGACCCTGCAATTGCACTACTGGGTATTTACCTCAAAGATACAGATGTATTGAAAAGAAGGGTCATCTGTACCCCAGTGTTCATAGCAGCAATGGCCACAGTCGCCAAACTGTGGAAAAAGCCAAGATGCCCTTCAGCAGATGCATGGATAAAGAAGATATGGTCCATATATAGAATGGAATGTTATGCCTTCATCAGAAAGGATGAATACCTAACTTTTGTATCAACATGGATGCTGAGTGAAATAAGTCAAGCAGAGAAAGTCAATTATCATATGGTTTCACTAACTTGTGGAGCATAAGGAATAACACGGAGGATATTGGGAGAAGGCGAGGAAAGGGATTTGGGGGAAATTGGAGGGGGAGATGAACCATGAGAGACTGTGGACTCTGAGAAACAAATTGACAGGTTTTGTGGGGGCAGGGTTGAGGGGATGGGTGAGCCTGGTGGTGGGTATTAAGGAGGGCACATATTGCATGGAACACTGGGGGTGGCACATAAACAATGAAACTTGGAACACTGAAAAAAATAAAATAAAGTTAAAAAGAATCCCATTTGAAAAAAATGAATCCTCTTGTCCTGGAGACCCTCAGTGTTAATAAAATGACAACTTGGATTTATTGGTCCAAAGATTATTTCAGTCCATAAAATGAACACAGAATTTTCATTCAGGAAAAGTGTAAATGTCTCATGGTTGATGATAATGTGGGTTACCAAGTAGTAATTTTTAAAATGTCTTTTTTATAATGCATACTTAGATTTAGCAGTTTTATTCTACATCCCTTTCCAGTTTCTTTTTTTTTTTAAACATAAATATAAAATAAATTCAAGGCTTGGTCTATTTTCTATTATCCCATTTAAATTTCTTTTAATATGATTATTATTTTATTCTTTTTTATAAGTTATTTGTATTTATTTATTTGTTTAAGAAATATTTATTAATACCTTTCTAATTTATGAAGTACCATGCTAGATTCTGAACATACAACAATCATGAATAAACCCTCCTTAATACCATGCTAGATTCTGAACATACAATAGTCATGAATAAACCATGGTGGTTCCTCTCACAAAACTTAGATTTTTTTTTTTTTACTTTATATTCTTTATACATGTCAGATTGTGAAAATGATTGATTGAACAATTAATTATTAAAATATAATAGTAATAAGGACAATTGTTAACATTTATTAAATAGTGAAAAGACTTCTTATGCATTTAGCTAAACTTATAAGGTGTATATTACAATTTTAAATTATTATTAGAACTGATGAAGAAGCCAAGAAAACCCCACAAGAAGTTACATGAAGAAATAAAAGATTCCATAAAACACCACTGGACTGAAATGGTAAAATATAATTTATATTATTTCCACTGGCAAAGCTGAATTCCAGGAATATTATGAGAATCAGATTTTGGGGTAAAGAGTTTGTACAGGAAAAGAGCAAAAACTTTCTAGCCAAATATATCTTTTGAAGATCTTGCAGTGGGAATATATAGACACATTAGATTAAAGCCTAAAGTTACCAAAATTTTCAAAGTGAAATAGTGCTGAGTGAAATAAGTCAAGCAGAGAGAGTCAATTATCATATGACTTCACTAACTTGTGCAGCATAAGAAATAACACGAAGGACTTTAGAAGGAAAGGATAAGTGAATTGAGAGAAATTAAAGGGTGATGAACTATGAGACATTGTAGACTCTGAGAAACAAACCGAGGGTTTTAGAGGGGAGAGGGGGGGTTTAGGTGAGACTGGTGGTGGGTATTAAGGAGGGCACTTATTGCATGGAGCACTGGGTGTGTTGCACAAACAATGAATCTTGGAACACTGAAAAAATTAAATTAAAATTAAAAAAACTAATGATGTATGATGACTAACATAACATGATAAAAATAAAACAAACAAAAAAGAAATAATGCAGCAAGTTATCTGTAAGAATTTATAATTGAATTTTTCCTTTTAAAAAGTCAGACTTAGTGAGGAATAATTTGTGTGGTGTAAAATAGATCCCATTTAACTGTAGAGTTCTTTTCAGCTTAAATGTATGTAATATATGCACACCTATCATATTTAATATGTATAAACATACACACAAATGCACACAAATATGTATCAACTATTATATTGTGCTTTATCACCTCCAAAAATTATCTTGCTCATTTTTGTTGTCAAGTCCATCATCTCCATCTCTCATTCCTAGAACTGCTAATGTGATTCCTAAGCTTTTATGCTTTTGTTTTATATTTCATGTTTTTATTTCCATCACACAAGACCTTAAGCAATACAAGGATGGAAATACTGTCTCTTTGTTCACTGATGTATTTCCAGTTCTTAGAACAGTGCTTACCACAAATAAGTTTGTTGAGTGAATGAACAAATGAATGAATGTGGGTGGGATATGCCATTATGCTGTTTTATTTAAGGTGGATCAAGGACAGATATGAGGATACTTGAGCAGGGACTGAGATAAGCAAGGAGCAGAATCTTGTCCATATTAGAAGCATCCTTGGGCACAGAGAGGATCAGGCTTGGGCCTTGGAAAAACACCAAGGATCTGATTGTGACTGACATGAAAATGGGACAGATGACATGGGGAGTGAGAGCAGCCGCACATCAGTTCAGGTGTTGATTTTCCAGGGGGAAAGTATCACCCTCTAGAGTCTTTCTAGACATTAATAAGCTTTTTGTTGTTTTAAGGTTAAGCACTCTTCAATTATGTTACATACACCCAAGTCCACAAAGACTTTCCAAGAGTGCAGGCTTGGATAGTTTGAAAGCAATCCATTTCCTGGGCTTCAATCCATATGCACCCCTTCCTACAATGTATCTGCCTAGGAACATAAATGCTATTTCTTCTTTCCCACCTACATCTTCAGAACCGCCCCTCTGGTACCTCTCAGTCACCTGATGATTCCTATGATTTTGGTTTTGCCTTTATACATGGGATCATTCAGAATACATAAGTAAAATCATTCAGGAGTTCCTGGCTGGCTCAGTTGGTAAAGCATATGACTCTTGATCTTGGGGTTGTAATGAGCCCCACAATGGGTGTAAAGATTACTTAAAATTAAAAAAAAAGTCATTTTTGGTTGTAGATTGTTTGGTCTGACTCTTTCACATAACTTTTGAGATACTTTCATATTACCTCCTGTAATAATTATTATGTCTTATTCTATCATATAATATGATATAAATATGATTTTTATATACTCACCAGTTGATAGGTATTGGTGATTATATTTTTGATGATTATAAAATACAGCTGTTATAAATATTCACATAAGGGTCTTTGTGAGAATAAATATCATTGTTTCTCTTGGATGTATAACATGGATTAGGATTGCTGAGTTTTAAGTGAGTATTTAATTTTATAATTGGCTACATAATTTTGCATTCTTATTAGTGATTATGAAAGTTACAGTTGTTTTAAATTTTCATCAATTATTGATAGTGAAATTTTTTCTCCAACTATTCTAACAGGCATATGTTGTTCATTTTGATAATGATGGCTTTTAAAAATTATCATATTCCATCCACCAAGTTGTATTGGCAAACTTTCTCTATAATTGTGACTATATGTAATTAAAATTCAAAGAGGAACTTTCAAAGTTTTTTTTAATGTTTCCCTTAACATAAATTGAATATTATTTTAAATTTGAGAAACAATGGAACAAACAAATGTAATGAAACAAATTATTTATCATTGCTAATTGGAAAGATTAGTAATTTAATCATTTCAATTTATACTCCTTATGCACCCTGTAGAAACTTACCATATTTAGAAAAAATGACAGATGAAAGAAAAATTACTGAAAAAAGAGCAAGAGTTATAAAACAGGGACAGATATTTTGCCACTTTTTCATACTCTTAACTTTGTTTCATCATATGGAAGTATTTTAGTAAGTAAATCCATGTCAGTATAATTTTTTAGCAAATAAAATTTTCCTCCCTCATAAACTAAATGAAATTATATGATTACAACCAGTCTGAAGGAATGTTCAACTTCTCATACATACCAGAGTATCACCATAATCATTCAGTGCCCTACACTTGCCACACTACTTTTGATTAGTGTAACTAAGGCAAAATGCTGTATGCCAATGAATCTTACGGTTACTGAAAGAAATCTTGTCTGGAGGACGTAGGAGGGTCTGGTAAATGCAATGGAACAAAAGAATGCTCCCAGAATGGAGAACCAGGTGTGTTAAATCTATAAGACAAACATTACCAAAAACCTCATAATAGTTCACCTTTTTCTTCCTTTCCTCTTTTTAAGTTTTCTGAACAACAACAAAAAATGAGCTGATGTTAGAATAATTTATTTTTTTAAATACCATGATTTAAATACTATCAAATAACTCACCAATCTGATTTGGCAGGATATGATATATCAGAGACACCTCCCCCAACCCCCTGCCACACTCCTATCAGAAAACTAACTTTAACAGCTGTTACAATGCCTGTGAACCATCTGGGGTTTTAGAAGAAAGACTATGATTCAGTAAGTCTGAGCAGGGCCACAGAGTCTACATTTCTATCCACCTCTTGGGTGGTGCCAAAGCTGCCTGTCCATGGACCATGCTTTGAGTAACAAAGTACTAGATCCCTACTCAAAGCCATTTCTTTATAATTCTCTCCTCTTTCTCTTGGATGAATATATTTTTCCTCTGTAGTGGATGATTCCAACTGGCACAGAAGCCTGCAGTTCTTACTTTTATCCAAATAAGAATGTGACACTCCAACTCAATCTCAAAATCTGCTGTGGTGTGCATGTCTTCAATCCAGTCTTCAATTCTCTCTCATCATACTTGATCTTTTATGTGCACTGAATTGAACACTATTTATCCTACAAATGCTTGGCTTCAAGCACTCTCCTGATTTTTCTTTCTACTTCATTGCTCTTCCTCAGATATTCTTGCTTATTCATATTCAGCTCCCCAAATAGTAAATGCTGGAAAGCTCCGGAGTCCAATCCTTAACACTCTTCTTTATCAGCATGTACTCATCCAGTTTCACTGATTTAAACATCATCTTTTTCACAAATGTGTATCTCCTGGCAACAGTCTCTGAACTCATAACTTGAGTACCTTTAGCATCCATAACATTTCTAGTTCTAAAAAACACCTTAAAAGTAAGGTTTAAAAAAATACATAGTGATCACCAATCCCTACTTTCCTCTTCCACTTTTTTCACTTAGTCAGTCTAAAACAAGAGGTCAGCTTTATATACCTCCAGCTTTTCCCTACTGGTTTCCTGTAATGAACCAACAAATTTGGACACACTTTCCTGTCACACCACCAATCCTGATGATCTTTAAACACATCAGGCACCCCCCAGGCTTCAGGTCCTTAGCCTACAAAGCTTTTTCACACAAACGCACATGACTTCTTCAGTTTTTTTCTTAAATGTCACCTACTAAATTAGAGCTTTCCTTACTTCTAAATTTAAAATTGCAACATAGTCTCCTCTCACACAGCCAGACTCCATATATCCTTTCTGGTTTTATTTTCCTCTGTAGTTCTTATCAGCATATGACATATTACAGGTTATTTTACCTTTTCTTTTTCTTAAATATATTATATATTTCCATCTAGGATATAAACTCTATGAGAACAGGACTTTTTACCTGTTTTATTCACATTTTTATCCCCAGACCGGCACATAGGAGACAGTCAATACATAATTGTTAAATAAATAAAGAGAGTGAGGGAAGATAACGGGTGAGTGCTTCAAGTTTAAGTTAAAGCATGCCATCAAAATATTGAGTTGTATGATATATCAATTTCTTTTAATATAAAGATTTAGTAATTTTTAAATAGAAGTAAAGTTAGTACCAAAGTTATATGTGATACTAATAAGGTATAGTAGTTATTGAAGAACTGTGGTAGAATGTTATTCAATATGGAAATTGAATATCACTGTAGCACTCAAAAAATAATATTTGACAGAAACCCTCACTTCGAAATCTATCCTCAAAGAAAAACCACATCTATTCATTAACATACACATATGCAAATGTGATTATCAAAATATAAAGTGAAGTAGTAATCAGTTGGAAACAACATAAACATTCATCAAAAAAGAAGTCAGAAAATAACTTGTGTTTTATATATACTATGAATACTAGGTCAGTCATTAAAAGAAAAAATAGATCTTGGATATTAGCCCTTTGTCTGTAGTGTCATTTGCGGATATCTTCTCCCATCCCATGGGTTGCCTCTTTGTTTAATTGACTGTTTCCTTTGCTGTGCAGAAGCTTTTGATCTTGATGAAATCCCAAAAGTTCATTTTCATCTTTATTTCCTTTGGATCCCAGAAGATGTCTCCTTTGGAGACATATCTTGAAATAAGTTGTGTGGCCCATGTTGAAGAGGTTACTGCTTATCTTCTCTAGGATGATAGATTCCTGCCTCACATTGAGGTCCACCCATTTTGAGTTTATTTTTGTGTATGGTGTAAGAGAATGGTTGAATTTCATTCTTCTACATATAACTGTCCAATTTTCCCAGCACCATTTATTGAACAGACTGTCTTTTTTCTAATGTATATTTTTTCCTGCTGTGTCAAAGATTATTTGACCATGGAGTTGAGGGTCCATATCTGGGCTCTTTATTATGTTATACTGGTCTATGTGTCTGTTTTTGTGCCAGTACCATGCTGTCTTGATGATCACAGCTTTGTAGTAAAGCTTGAAATCAGGCAATGTGATGCCCCCAGTTTTGTTTTTCTTTTTCAAAATTTCCTTAGCAATTTGGGGTCTCTTCTGGTTCCATACAATTTTTAGGATTATTTGTTCCAGCTCTTTGAATAATGCCAGTGGAATTTTGATTGGAATGGCACTAAAAGTATAGATTTTCTAGGCACTATGGACATTTTTACAATGTTTATTCTTCTGATCCATGAGCAAGAACTCCTCAAACACAACACACACAAAACAGATAACCATGTAAAAAAATGGGCAGAAGATATGAACAGATACTTCTCCAAAGAAGACATACAAATGGCTAATAGACACATGAAAAAATGTTCATTATCATTAGCCATCAGGGAGATTCAAATCAAAACCATATTGAAATACCACCTTACACCAGTTAGAATGGCCAAAATCAACAAGACAGGAAACAACAAGTATTGGAAAGGATCTGGGAAAGGGGAGCCCTCTTACAATGTTGGTGGGAATGTAAGTTGGTGCAGCCACTTTCAAAAACAGTGTGAAGATTCCTTAAGAAATTAAAAAAAGAGCTACCCTATGACCCTGCAATTGCACTACTGGGTATTTACCTCAAAGATACAGATGAATTGAAAAGAAGGGTCATCTGTACCCCAGTGTTCATAACAGCAATGGCTACAGTCATCAAACTGTGGAAAGAACCAAAATGTCTTTCAATGGACGAATGGATAAAGAAGATATGGCCCATATATACAATGAAGTATTATGTCTCCATAAGAAGGGATGAATATCCAACTTTTGTATCAACATGGATGGGACTGGAAGAGATTATGTTGAGTGAGATAACTCAAGCAGAGAGAGTCAAATATCATGAGCATAAGGAATAACACGGAGGACATTGGGAGATGGAGAGAAGTGAGATGGGGGAAATTGGAGGGGGAGACAAACCATAAGAGACTGTGGACTCTGAGAAACAAATTGAGGGTTTTAGAGGGGAGAGGTGGGGGGTTAGGTGAGCCTGGTTGTGGGTATTATGGAGGGCATGTATTGCATGGAGCACTGGGTGTGGTGCATAAACAATGAATTTTGGAACACTAAAAAGAAATAAAATAAAATGGAAATAAAAAGAAAAAAAATAATACTCACGTGGTCGGACAGGAAAAATCCATAAAGTAGCTACACAGAGAAGAAAAGCTAAATGAAATATAAAAGTATAGTATGATTCAATCTCAGTTAAAATGAAATATCTGTGTAATACGTGTGTGTGCATGTGTACATAAATCTATACAAATGTTAGCTGCATTTATTTCTGTACAGAAGTTAGAGATGTGACAGTCCTGTGTCATAAAAAGCTTTAGTTTTTTAAAGCTTTGAATTTTTATTCTATACAATTATGTATTGAATGAACCATATTTTAAAGTGAAATTCCATTCATGTATTAATTTTACATTTCTTTTTAAAAAGACCAGAAAATGTCAACCTAGGTTCAACATGTCAGAAACATTTAAATTTTAATAAAATTAAAGAATAATGAATGCTTCCACAAAAAGCAATACTTTTCTAATACTTGGAAAGAGAACTCTCTTTCAGTCTCTAGATACTACTTATTTTTCATGTGAATACTTTAAAATGTTTAAGAAGACGATAGAAAAACATGCAAAAATCTATCATTATCACTTTTGCTATTAGCTGCAAAATATACCAAATTTTATTATTATATTTTCACAATTCCCTACTATGCATACCTAGTTTGTCTATTTTATTTTATTAATCTATTCTCATCCTTTTTCTTGTCTTCATTAACATAGGTACTATGGACATTTTTACAATGTCCTTTAAAATCAACCACTTTCTTAGTAGTAATCACAAGTAAGTAATCCTAACAGCAAACAAGAAAGTGGTGTAGTTGACTCAACATAACATATGACTTTCCAAACCTAATGTCCCTAAAGAAAATGTATCCCACATAGTGTAAGAACATGTTGAACTGCTATGACTTTCCTTGTTTTTAATACATTGGCTTCCAGGTGGCTTCCTATGGGAAAACACTTGTCGTAAATTTGAAATTCCACTTCGTAAATGTCTCTGATTAAATATGCATATTGTTAACAATTTCATACTTAAAGGTAATTATTTTTACCCATTCTCGATAATGCATGGTGTTTTGAACCAACACACCTCCCTTCAATAGACTATATACATTAAAAATATATATATACATTGCAAATCTACTACAGAGAGTAGGAATAAATTTCAAGAGCATTTTTAATTATAATACTGTAAGAATAAAAAGATTTGTAACAAAAATATAAGGAAACTCTATTAGCAATTTTCTTCACTCATATGATTATAATTGATATTTAAGACTCAATATGGCAGTGAGTATATTAGAAAACAAATACAAATTGCTAGAATGGCTTCTCAAGATATCAGTGTCTCCATTTTCAGAACCAAAGGGACTTTGCAAATGTAATGGAAGTTAAGGAACTTGAAATGGAAAGATTATCTTGGAATATTCAGAAAGGAAAGATGACTACAGAAGGGAAAGAAGGATGCAGCATTTCTGGCCTTGAAGAAAGAAAAGGAGGCAACAGGCCAGTAAGTGTGAGCAACCTCCATAAGCTGGAAAAGGGAAGGAAATAGATTCTCCCATGGAGGCCCCAGTAAAAGATGTAGCTCTACCAATACCTTGATTTTAGCTCAGTGACTCTCATGTTGGACTTATGGCTTACAGAAATTTGAAATGAAATTTGTAATATAAAATTTATGTTAAATCACCAAGTTTTCTGTAATTGTTATAGCAACAATAGATAAACTAATAATCATAATATAAAAATAAGATATGCCCACTCTTTTTAAGTATGTTACGTAGTATAATAGTAAAATGTATTATGCTAGTATCAAAAATGAAAATCATGAGGAGAAGGAGGAGGAAAAAGATAACTAATATAAGAGTTACTGCATGGTTATTATGCATCAGGGATTTTTCTGAGTGTTTCCGTAAGTAATCCTAATAGCAATAGTTGGAGGTATTTTTTTTTTTTTTATGAGAAACTATCTCTCTGAGGCACAAAGATGATGTATAGCTTGTTAAAGATCACATACACAGAGAGGAAAATTGAAATTCAAAATCAGGCACCAAACTGTGTGATAGAAGTATGTCTTAAAAGTAAAATTTTGATAGACAAAAAGTAAAATGGGATTCCAGGCAAAGCTTTTGAAATCCTTTGAAAAATTCAATTTCCTGGTGATTTAAAAATTTTTCTTTAAAACATTCAGATTAGACTAGAGCCTGGCTCAAAAATACTCCAACTACTCTGTTTGGTTGGGGAGAGAGAGGTGAACTAAACAGATATGGACACTATATGATCCTAATAGAGTAGGATCTCTAGCAAAGGAAAGGAGCAATGCAGAATTAAATTGGCACAAGCATTTAAATTGACTAACTGTGGGTTTTTTTAAGCAGGTTTTTAAATGTGAGATGGTAGAGATTAGCTAGGGAAGTTATCTTTTTCTTGATTGGATGATTGGCAAATGTTTTTACTGGCTGGATGCTAATGACACAAAAAGTGAAAACCAGCAAACAAACAAATAAACAAACAAAACAACTGAATCAATAGTGGATGTACCAAAAGTTTGTATGCATTAAACTATGATTTACTATGAGCTACGTAAGTAAATAGTGAAGTAAATAGCTGAATATATACATATATATTCAGAATAGATATAGTCATCTCAAATAAAGGTCACTATTTGAGAATTATTCCCTAAATACCCTAAAGAGAAGAGAGAAGAAGGGAATGGTGGGGTTGAGGCCTGAATAACATTGCTTTTTGGAGAGAGAAGAGTCCAAATCTACAGAAGTTTAGAATGTGGCTAAAAAACCTCTAAAGAGTGGTAGCAAGCCATACAAGAGAAGAGTAATTTCTTGAAGGAGTGATTAATTTGGTTAAGGGCTGCTGAGTTATGCAAATTTAAGTCAGTTCATATAGTCAAATTGTGGTGACTGGATTCCATGACAAGACAGTCTTGATGGAGTGATGGAAGCGTCACCAAGTTTGTGACATCTACAATATAGAAGGATGATATAGAAAATAGAAACAGTGTGTAGAAGAGAAGTTTAAGGGAATAAAATAAAAGTAATGAATGAAATAGAACAGTTATTGTAGAAGAATGTGGGATAAAAGGGTTTTCATTTTATTTTGTTTCCTTTTGAAAATATAGGAGTTATAATTCTAGGCCACTGATAAAAAATGCTGCAGAAATGAAAAACTTACAGTAAAAATGAGAAAATAACTGAAAAATAGAAACTCTTGAGCATGTGAAGTGGGAGAAGCATTTGTGGACAAGCTGGCAATTGACAGGAAAAGAAACTTTCCTTCCTTTTAACAATTGGGAAGAAGGAATCAATAATAGATGCAAGAAGAGTAGATTCATTGATAGGCAAATGAAGGATTTCCTTGTAAATTCCCCAAAAGATTGGAAAGCAGGAGAAAATTTGAGAGGTGAACTGATTGCTGAGGAAATGTGAAAAGCAGTTCAGAATGAACCAAAAGAATGGAATGTGGTGACTGGGGCTGTGGGGGGGAGAATCTACTGGGACAAGCCATGAAAAAAGATGGCTGTCAAACTGGTGTGAGAGAGTTCCTTCCTGAAACTATTGCTATACGTCTTTCCTTCCTGAAACTATTGCTACTGCAGAATCAAGCTGCTGGACGTGTTCTATAGTGTTTAAAATATCCTCTTCCAAATGGCAACTATCTTGGAAGCTTCATACTAAAGTTACATTCAATTATCCTAGGCTTTTAAGTGAGCATAAGTTAGTATAAATACATATTATTTTCATAATCAGCTGAGATCATCAAAATGAATAAGAATATCGTGCTAGTGACATGGAGAAGGGAGTACTGTATACAAGAAGAAATGCCTTGGTGGGCTCTTAGAATTGTAAAGTTACCTGGAAAAAGGGGAAGTAGCAAAACAACTATTTCCTATTTTTTTGAAGTGAATCAGGAAGATGGTAATTAGAGGGAATTAGGTAGTATAAGTCACTAGTTGTGAATTCATGATTTACAATGCTAGTGTGATAATTGTGAAAAATCTAGTTTTTTTTATGATATTAGCTAGCACTGAAGATTTGGGCTCAATGTTGCATGGGAATTAATAATATTTATACCTTTTGTCAGTACTTCTACATAGTATACATCTTAAACTATATGCTTTATGACTTATACTAGAAAATGCTATATAAGTCTCTGATTAACAACAGTTATATTATTAGAGTACATCATACTATATTACCTTTCTAAGAATACTCGGAGCATGAATGTAAAACCCATTTTGAACTTCTGTTTCTCTCTAGCAAACATTAAATCATCTTGCTATCACCAGGTGCATAGTTCCAGTCTTGTGACAATTGATTCATCAGTTGCAAAGTGATACCTTACTGTTTTCATTATTCTCACAGCTACCCTTGAAATTCAAGAGGTGGCAGACAAATTAGAAATCAATGAAATAAATTCTTTTTTTCAAAAGGAAACTTTTTTTCTTCACAACAAAAGACAATTGTGTCCATAGAATTAGAACCTAAACCTAACCTCAGATTCATGTAAACCATGGAAGCCCATTTTTACATGAAAAGAATCTAATATTTAGACTAATTCCTCCATTTTAGATTTAATTTAAAACATCTAAATTGTGCTTGAAGTTCTTCCTATATTTTCAAGCATTTCCATTTAAGAAGTCAAGACAAGTAAAAAATGGGAGCAATCCAGACTTGTTGCAATTATTCAGATCCAATTTATTTAAAGTGGTTTATTGATGTAAATTTGTTCTCTATTCAGCAAATATGATGCTTGGTTGGAAGTGAAAGTGGGTTAGTTTTCTTGAAGTGTCTTGTTTCACTTTAGTTAACTGACTGACTAAAAATTATGGCACTAGGAACAATTTGAAAACTGGAATGCTCCTCTTATAAGATGTAAAAAATAATTTTGATGGTGGAAATAAAGCATTTAATGATATATCACCTTTTTTTCCTAAGCTGAAGTTACTCATTGTTCAATAAAACTCAAAATGAAAATAAGAGCCCCCTTAACATTTTGTGGCAAGATATTCTGTACTTTCCCATTCTAATCTTTTTCAGACTGATACTAGGAATTTTCATTTGAATACTCTCTCTCTCTCTCTACATATATATATATATATATATATATATATATATATATATAAATGAATGAAGAGCCTGGATGTCATGTGTAGTTAATTATGTAAATAACCTGGAGCTGAGTGCTGTAGACAGATTGTGTCTCCTTAAAATTCATATGCTAAAGCCCTATCCCTCAGTGTGATGTTAGATTAGGTCATGAGTGTGGGCTCTTAGGATGAGTTTAATGTCCTTATAAGAAGCACCTGACACCTTACTATTTCTCACATGACCATGCGAACACACAGCAAGAAGGTAGCCATCTACAAGCAATGAAGAAAACTTTCACCAGACTAGACAATGCTAACACCTTGAAATTGGACTTCCAGTCTCCAGAACTGTGAGAAAAAAATTTCCATTGTTCAAGCTACCCAGTTAATGGAATTTTGCCATGGCAGCCCAGATTAAAATATTGAACATGCTTCTTTACTGTTCCTTGGGAGAATCATGGTTGAAATATGACAAAATATCATAAAATTTGCCTGTGATGCAGCAGTAAAGGCTAGACTCAAGACTAAAACTCCAGTTATCACGGGTACTTATTCACAGTTATTGGATAAAAGCAATAGAGTGACTAGACACCTTGTTAAATAGAGTGACTAGACACCTTGTTAAATAAGTCATGAGCATCTCAATAAAAACTGACATGGACAAAAATCTAGTGACAGTGGTCACTCCACATCTGCAATTTTTATCTGAGATGTTGAACCTAGATTTGATAATGCCCATTATTTAGTTTCTTACTCTTACAGCAGAATGCAAGTTTAGGAGCATACTTGGCATACAAACTATGTATGTATGTCAAACTAAAGAAATTAGACTTTTCTGGTATTCTTAAATTCATGAACAGAGATTGATATAATTTATATATGCATATCATTCATAGATTGGTTAAAATGTATTTTTATTAAAGAAATTCTATCCAATAGATTTATCCTTTTATAAGCTCATTGAATATGGTCATAGGGAAATGACAGATATGCAGGAATTCTGTGGATAACATTAAATCAAACATTATAAAAACAATAATCAAAAAGTAGACTCAAATATAGAGAACAAACTGATGATTACCAAAGGGGAGGTGGGTGGGAGGGATGAGTGAAACAGGCAAAGTGGATTAAGAGTACATTTATCTTGATGAGGACTTAGTAAAGTGTAGAATTGTTGAATCATTATATTGTATAACTGCAACTAATATAACACTGTGGGTTAATTATACCAGAACATAAATAAAAATAAAAAAATGATTAAGCAATTAGCCTTTTATATTCATGCATATATTTAGTGTTCCAGTGTGATATTTGCGTTATACTGGCTTGAACCAATAAATTTGTATTATTAGTGGCTTGGACCAAAAGATTTCGATTATTTAAAACTAGTTTAAAAGAGGGACTTGAGTAACAAAAAACATGTATTTAAATTTAACCATTAAAATAAGAGTAAAAATACATTATTCAATAAACCCTGAGATCGAAGTACATAAAGTCAAATTTTTCAAAGGTACTGGCTAAGCTATATTTAATAATAATTTAGAATTTAGTAGAATATTCTATTTCTTGAGAGCTCTCTCCGTGGTGTCATGTATGTTCATAGACATACACATATATTCACCAGCGGTAACTAAATATTCATCTTTGTGTTCATGCATATAGCTATAACACTTTTTAATTTAATATAAAAATCCCAATTATTAAGTAAAACAATACAATAGTCATGACTATTTTCAAAGTAAAATACAAAGAAGTTAACATGCCTGCACAAGTTCACAGAAATAAGAGTCATGCCCTGCTTATTTTGGTAGATATCTCTTTAACTAACTGACTTACATGAAATCATTTAACAGACTTGTGATATATTATCCACATATATAAATATATAAAATAAACTATATGATCTTCACATCACTTCCTTCTTTAAAATTACACATTCTTACGGTGGAGTTGAAGACAGCTTCAAAATTTTCCTCTGTTCATACAGTGAATCACACATTTTATGTCATATGGTATGTTTTCTATCTTCACTTTCATTGATTTTTATTTTTTAATATGAATTTGAGGTCACCTGTGTGGCTCAGTTGGTTAAGTGACTGCCTTTGGCTCATGTTATAATCCTGGAGTCCCGGGATCGAGTCCCACTTTGGGCTCTCTGCTTGCCAGGGAATCTGCTCCTCCTACTGACCTCTCTCCTCTCATGCTCTCTCTCTCTCTCTCAAATAAATAAAATCTTTTAAAAAATGAAAAATAAATAAAAATATGAATTTGAGTTCCATTTTGTAGTAATCAATTTGATCCCAATTCTACATAAAGAAATAATAAAATATTCTGATGCATGTTAACAAGAAAAGTTAAAATAGTTAATATTATATCTCATTAGCCATTTATGAATAACCCAACAATAGCATATCCAATGCATATTCTCAGAAGACAAACACATCATAGTCTTCAATAACTAAAAAGGGATTTAAGGGCTTAAATTATAATCTTTCATCCTTATCTACTGTGTATTCAGCCACACAACTCAATAAAGTTGACAAATCTAATTTTCTAAAAGGCTGGAGGTTATTTTTCAGTGCAACAATGATAGGAAGATTTGCCAGTGGGTGTCTGACTCCAGTAAGTTCTGTATACTAGCAACAAGGTAGCAGACACAATGAAAGATATTCTGACCAAATTATTTCTTTTTATATCCTTAATAGTGTTTTCTAGTCAGGGTAAATATCATTCCAGATCTTTTATTAATTTGCCAGCCCACATATTAAAATGTAGACCTCAATCTCAGGTAATCTTTGAAGTAATTAGAAGTAAGCAGACGTATATGAAGTAGGTGATTAAATAATGGCATTAGGAAAGTGTTGGTTATTTTTAAAAGGTATAATGAATATCATGAGCAGAAACTTCATTTTAAGCTGAAATCATTAAAATGTTGCCTAAGGCCATGTGTCTAGTTCCACAGTTTGAAACAAAAGCTGGCTCTCATTAAATTATCACCACAAAAAAACTATAAAAATGATTTTTTAAAATATGATGTGGTAGAAAAGATAATATGAAAACCTGGAGTGTCAAAACTTTGCTATAGGATCAACTGTGCCCTCAGGATTTTATAACAATGAGCTTCCATTTGGTATTACCGTGGATCCATGTACTATTGAACACTAGTCCAAACATACTACAACCTAAGAAGAAGTTAAATGCTATAGTTATATATTATATTAGCTAACTGGTCAAATAACAAAATCCATTCAAAAACAATGTTAGTGGGTACTTGGGTGGCTCAGTGGGTTAAGCCTCTGCCTTCAGCTCAGGTCATGATCTCAGGGTCCTGGGATCGAGCCCCACATGGGGCTCTCTGCTCAGCAGGGAGCCTCCTTCTCCTTACCCCTCTGCCTGTCTCTCTGTCTACTTGTGATCTCTCTCTTTCTGTCAAATAAATAAATAAAATCTTTAGGGGGAAAAAAAACAATATAAGTATCTAAGAATTTTGAAACAAGCTATTATTATTACTGTTATTATTATTATTATTATTTTCAGTTAGCCCCTGTATAGTACATTATTAGTTTGTGATGTAGTGTTCAATGATTCTTTAGTTGCATATAACACCCAGTGCTCATCACAAGGAAGACCAAAGGCATCTCTGTTATAATTTGCATCTAGAACTCAATAGAAAGGCTAAGAATAGTTTATAATTTAAGAAAGAAGAGTTTTTTTAAAGATTTTTCTTTATTTATTCAACAGACAGAGATCGCAAGTAGGCAGAGAGGCGGGCAGAGAGAGGGGAAGCAGGCTCCCCACTGTGCAGAGAGCCCGATGCAGGGCTCAATCCCAGGACCCTGAGATCATGACCTGAGCTGAAGGCAGAGGCTTTAACCCACTGAGCCACCCAGGTGCCCCAAGAAAGAAGATATTACTTGCAGTTTAAAAATTTTGATAATATAGTGCTTGGGAAAAGGTACTTTACTTTTCTACTCATTAACCCAAAGGAAAATATGGCAATATTCATCAAAAGAGGAGAAACATGATGTGCTCTATAGAACAGTCTAATAGGTGTATCACAGATAAATAGAAAAAAAATGAGGCTTAGTCTTCACGGAAGCATAAAATTCAACAAAGATTTATTGAATTTATACTGCATCTATTCTAGATGAGAGGAATGCAGTAGTAAACAAAACTGACAATGAGATAGGAAAAATATAAAACATTTTAGTAAAAGAGAAGCATTATGAAGCAAAAATGGGTAAAAGAAGTACTACTTTTCCAGGGGCTGATGAGGTAATCTTTCTCTGATAAGGAAGCGGAACAATATGAATGAGATAAGAAGCTTAACCATGCTGATACCTAGGAAAAGTATTCTAGAGGAAAGGAACTGAAAAGGTTCTTGTTTTTCATTTGAGGATTGCCACCTTATTTATGTATAATTATATTTGTACAGATATACAAGTATTTAAGAAATGATTAGCATGGGGGCACCTGGGTGGTTCAGTCAGTTAAGCATCTCCTGGTTTTGGCTCAGGTCATGATCTCAGGGTTGTGACTTCAAGCCCTGGAGCCCTGCATGGAGCTCCATTCTCAGTAGGGAGTCTGCTGGAGATTCTCTCTCTCTCCCTCTCTCTCCTCTCCCTCCCTCTCTCTCCCTCTTTCGGTGCCCCTTTCCCCACTTTCACACACAGTCTCTAAAATAAATAAATCTTAAAAAAAAAGAATTAATATGTATATATTTAAGTATGGGGGATTCTTCAAAATGAGCCACTTTACCTGGGGGTTTTGCAATATTATTTAGCAGAATCTAAGATTATTTCACAATATATACATATATTGAATCATTATGTTTTATACCTGAACCAATATGTTATATGTCAATTGTATCTCAATGTAAAAAACAAACAAACAAACAAACAAAACCTGGAAAAAAAACTATTCCTAAATAAATAGGTTATAACAAAATGAGTCATATGGAAATATATTAATTTGATCTTTCATAAAATCATCGGACAAATTACAGTTTTTATTCAAGATTATTCAAGATGTTTCATATACCATGCAATTTACATATATCCTATACTTTCTTCCATAATTGCATGTGACACTCAGGAGTTCAATTGTATGACTACTTTTCTGGATCCTTGTAATTTTACTCATATATATATATATATATATATACACACACACATGTATACATATGTATATCATGTATATATATGAATTATGTATATATTTGAGATATATATTTGAATATATAAGAATTATATATTTGATATATACATCATATTTCATAGCTATATGTAAGATATCATCATTCTAAGTTTCTTATTTCATTATCAGCTTTTGGCAAAGCTCACACAAAGCAGGTATTGAATAAATGTTTGTCAAATAAACATATATAAACGGATAGACAAATACATGCCTGCATGAATGAATGAACAGATTAACTGATGATTTGAACTGGCATGAAACCTGCCACAGAAACAAAGACAGTATATGTACAAATTGTATATATTCTGGGAAGTTTAACCATGATTGAATGTCCAGAATAGTAAATTGTATTATAATTTACCTAATAGTACTACATTTTATAGACACCAATATCATAGAATACTATAGTCTTTGTAGTTGTGCTAATTAGGAAAATATAGATTATTCTTCAAAATTGTGCATCAAATGAAAAAATGGAAATCATCACAACTATATTTAATACACTCTATATTCACTTTATAGATGTCAGCAAAAATGGTGGGGACCCTCCCCCCCAATTCTCTCCTCAATAAAAGCAATAAGAAAACTAGCAGGAATTGTTATAATCAACTTTTTCAGAACTCTGGAAGTTAACCAAAGGCTTGTGTGAGCTGAAAAATACCAATCCATTCATGCTGAAAACAGGCAATCTTAAGGACATTGGAGGAAGAAGTATAGGGCTGGAGCTCCTTCTAAGTTCACTCCAATATAACTGTCTTTTTTTTTTAAGATTTTATTTTTAAGATTTTAAGATTTTTAAGATTTTATTTAGAGAAAGAGAGAAGAGAAAGAGAAAGCACAATCAGGCAGAGCTGCGGGCAGAGGGAGAGAAGCAGGCTCCCGACCAGCAAGGAACCTGGTGTACGGCTCAATCCCAGGACCCCTGGATCATGACCTGAGCCTAATGTAGACGTTAAACCTAGTGAGCTACCCAGGCACTCTCAGTAAGGTTATTATTTTACCTATATGTTTGTTTCCCACTTGCAAGGCTCTTTGCATTGAATATGACTTAGAGCTCACTCTGTGTGATAAACTTTTTCCCCAGGTGCATTTTTCTTAAAAACAATTACAGTCAATTGTTAAACTTCACAGTTTAAGACTGCGAATAAGAGTTGGAACAACCGATTGACTAACCAAAAAACTTTAACAGAAAATCAGGGTAATGAAGCATTCACAATGACCCCATGAAATTCTATGTATTCCTAGGAATCAAGAAGGACACATGCACACAGAAATCTTTTTGACTATCCTGGACTGTACATGGATTTAGGAAAATCTGAGAAGGCCCTAATCTCTACTCTTTAGCTAAACTTTAGAAGACACCTGAGTAAGAAGTCAAATCTAAGGAAGGATTGTCAGGCTGAATATTGAACAGTTAACCTATGATGAGGAGAACAACGGCAAAAGAAGTGGAGATAAGATTAAATTCCCTTACAACTTTCAGCCCATTAACAAAAACCTGAGACAGGCATAGTAGGACATTCCTCAAGAAATTCACAACTGCCTAATGTTAATGCTTTCCTAGAAGCAAAAAACAACCTTAGCTTGACAATAGCCAGACCTCTAGGATCCTGTAAATTTTTTCTTTAACATATGAAAATCCTTTCAGAGATTTCCTTTAACTCTATCCCTCCAATTTAAAAGTATATAAACAGTCACTCCTCACAATCATGACACAGTTCCTCTGCCCAAGAGTACTGTTGTCCTACTTTAATAAAAACATCTTTTTCCACCAAAAACATCTCAAGCATTCTCTCTTGACCAGTTCACTCCTGGCTCCTGTCACAACTTACATTCATAAAAATTTGTCCACAAAATTTGCAGAAATTATTGGTTCCAGGAAGTTAAGAAACTTTTTGCTCAATCATTAGGCAACCACTAAATTAACTAAACCACTAAATTAACTAAACAGAGACTTCAGTAAACAGATATAATAAAGAATACAGACTTAACAGAATCATTATAGAAAAGTCCCTAGACTTAACAAAGAAACAAAGAACAAACCTATAATAAACAGCAATAACAAACAAACAAACAAAACAAAACAAAACAAAAAACCCTTGTGGAGATTATGTCAAAAGTAATTATCTTCTAGTATTTAAAGTGCTTATTTTTTCTACCAAAAACTATGAGACATGTAAAAACTACAAAATATGGTCCAAATAGGGAAATATCTATTCCATAGAAACTGCCTCTGAGCAGTTAATTAAAAACAAACAAACAAACAAACAAAACACAAAAACCAAAAAGACCTTAAATCAGCTATTTTAAATATCTTCAGGAACTAACAAAAACAATATCTACTGAATAAATTAAAAATAAAAAGAGAAACAAACAAAAAGACTCTTAAATATAAGGACCAAAGTGGTGGTTCCCAGAGGGAAGGTGAGTAGGAGGGTGGGTGAAATAGGTAAAAGGGATTAAGAGTACACTTATCTTTGTGAACCCTCAGTAACGTATAGGATTATTGAATCATTATATTGTACACTTGGAACTAATATAACACTACATGTTAATTATACTTAAATTAAAAAAAAGTCTACTGGAGTAAAAGAAAGTATGGGGATAGAGTTTCAACAAACAACTATCAAGGAAAAGAGTAAAAAAGAAGGAAGCAGATAGAAATTCTAAAGTTGAAAATTTCAATAAATACAAAGAAAAATTCAATAGAGGAGGTCAGCTGAAAATCTCAGCAGGCAGAAAAGAAAGGAAAAAAAAAATCAGTGAACATGAAGATAGCTCATTTGAAGTTATCCATTCTGAAAAATAGAAAATACTAAACAATCACAATATTTTCCAGACTATAACATCAGTATACTAAACCAGTTATATTTCTACACTACCAATGAATAATTAAAATTAATAATTATTTTTACTATAGCACTAAAAATAACAAAACACTCAGGAATAAATAAGTCAAATTATACATTTATTTGTAAGCATAAAACTATAAAACATCATTGAAAGAAACTGAAGAACACCTAAAGAAATGGAAAGACATACCACATTCATGATTGGCAAATTCATATTGCTTAATGGAAGATAATCCCCAAACTGCTTTACAGATATAATGCAATGTGATAATGGAGCAAGGGTAAAAATATAGACTATTGAAGTAAAACTGAAATCCAGAAATAAACTCTTACACTTATTGGCAATGGATTTTCACCAGTGGTATGAAGATAATTCAATGGGGAAAAGAGTTATCTTTCCAAGAGTGGTGCCAGGACAATAAGATATCCACATGCAAAAGAATGAACTATGATCCTTATATCACATCATATAAAAAATTAACTAAAAATGATTTTATTCCTATGCAAGATCTAAAATTAAAAAAAAAATAGAAGAAAATTTAGGAATTTGAATTTGTAAACATGGTTATGCAATTATGCAATTATTTCTTTGATATACCTATAGCACAAGAAACCCAAGAAATATAGATAAATTGAAATTCATCAAAATTGAAAGCTTTTGTGCATCAAAGAGCATTGTCAGGAAAGGAAAAAGACAAACCATAAAATGGGAAAGGTTTTTACAAATCATATATCTGAAAGGGGTCTAGTATCCAGGTTATATGAAGAATATTTACAAGTCAATAGTAGAAGGAAAATAACTAAAAATGAGCAAAAGTTTTGAATAGGCAATTCTCCAATAAATAAATAAATAATCAATCAATCAATCAATCAAGTGCCCCCTTAGCACATATCAGAGAACAATGGTCAAACTTCATTGAAGGATTCAGAAGCAAATCTGAGGATATGGGAGTTTGACTATATGAAATGTCACATTTTATTTTTTCTTTCTTTTCTAGAATTATCAATCTTTTAACCTCTTGTGCAATAGCTATCTTCCCTCCAATAAATAAAACTCCAGAATAATAGGAATCATATCTGTCTATTTATATTATACTGCCTGTATCCATTACTGATCACATAGTATAGTATATGTTCAAAAGTTGTTAGTTAAATACATGAACTGGAGCAAGAGGTCTCATCACAGCCAGGATAACTTTGGGGATCACAATAACCCACACATCATCAAAATATGATTACAGTCAAGACATCAGTTCTTCCCAAATTGATCTGTAGATTCAGTGTAATCCCAACCAAAACCCTAGCAAGTTATTCTATGGATGTTGTCTGATTCTAAAGTTCATTAAAGAGGCAAAAGGATTGCAATAGTCAACACAATATTGAAAGAGAAAAACAAAGTTGGAGGATTGATGTTATCTGATGTAATGTCAAGACTTACCATAAAGCTACAGTAATCAAGACAGTGTGGTTTTAGTAAAAGAATAGACAAATAGATCAATGGAACAAACCAGAGAACTCCATAAATATAAGCAACTGGTCTTTGATAAAGGAATAAAGACAATACAAGGGACTAGACATAGTCTTTTCAACAAATGGTGCTGAACAACTGGAAATCCACATGCAAAAAAGGAAATCTAGATGAACACCTTACATCCTTCACAAATATTAACTCAAAATATATCAGAGACCTAAGAGTAAAATACAAAACTATAAACTCTTAGAAGATAACACAGGAGGAAACCTAGAAACCTTGGGTATGGTCATGTCTTTTTAAAAAGGTAAAACACCAAATACACAATCCATTATACAGATAACTGATAAGCCAGACTTCCTTTAAATTAAAAACTTCTGCTATGCAAAAGACAATATTAAGTTAATTCAAAGGCAAACCACAGAACAAGAGAAAATTGGATGGGGGGATTTTGATAAAGGCCTATACACAATATACAACAAACTCTTCAAACTCATCAATAAGAAAATGAAAAACCTGATTAAGAATGGGCCGAAGGCTTTCTTGACACTTAACAAAAAAGATATACAGATGACAAATAAGCATATGACAAGATGTTCCACATCATATATAATCAGAAAAATGCAAATTAGTGCACAATGAGATACAGATATAGTCTAATCACAATGGACAACATCCAGAACAGTGACAACACCAAATCCTGGTAACAATCTGGAACAACTAGAACTCTCATCCATTGCTAGTGATAAAACAAAATGAGATGGCCACTTTGGAAAACAGTTCAGAAAGTTCTTACAAAGCTAAGCATCCTCTTAGCATATAATCCAATAGTCATGCTTCTTGGCATTTACCCAAAGAAGCTGAAAATGTATGTCCATATAGAAGTCTGTGCATGAATGTTTTAAAAATGAACTATCAAATAATGAAAAAAAAAGAGAAATCATAAATGCAATTTACTAAATGTAATAAGCCAATTTAAAAAGGATACATACTAGATGAATCCAACTACGAACTTCTAGAAAAGACAAAACTATGGACACAATAAAATATGAGTAGATTTGGGGTTGAGAAGAAGAAAAATAGGCAGACTACAGAGAATTTTTAGGGTAGTGAAGTTACTTTATATAATATTATCATAATGGGCATACACCATTTGTCCAAACCCAAAGAATGGGCAGCAAGTGTGAATTCTAAGGTCAACTATGGACTTTGGGTTATTATGATGTGTAAATATAAAAAATGTACTATTCAGGTGAATAATGATGAAAAGAAAGAGGTTATGCATGGGGTATAGAGGAAATATATGTATCTCCTTTCATTTTTCTTTTTTTTAAAAGATTTTATTTATTTATCTGACAGAAATCACAAATAGACAGAGAGGCAGGCATAGAGAGAGGAGGAAGAAGGCTCCCCACTGAGCAGAGAGCCCGATGCAGGACTCGATCCCAGGACCCTGGGATTATGGCCAGAGCCGAAGGCAGAGGCTTTAACCCACTGAGCCACCCAGGTGCCCCAAGTTCTATGCCTTTCTTCAGAACAATCTTGTGTGTGTGTGTTTTGTTTTTTGGGGTTTTGGCTTTTTCTTTTGTTTTGTTTTGTTTTTAAGAAAGGCAGACTGCCACAAATAGTACCACATTTGATTATATCTGAAGTTTGGAAGCTTGACTGCATTTTCCTATAAATGGATTGCAAAGGCTCATATGGAGGTTCTAACAAGGGGTGCAGCTACTCAAATTCTCTTGACCAAAGACTGAGTTTCCTCAATAGGGGAAAGTTGTTCTCTTTTATACAGCATACAACTTCATCAGGGACACACATGGAGCAGTGAGGGAAAGTGGACACCAGCTTAGCCAGCCAGATCAACTGAATCAATCCTGGAGATCAATGAAATGATAGATGTCATAGACTGCCCTCAAATCCAAAAGTTATTCTGTGGTTAAAGTCCCAGAATTGCCACCACACCTACATAAAAGGGTGAAAGAAAATTTTTCATTCTTCCTTTTTCCATTTTTTTTTTCTGTCCTGTTAGATGACCTTACCTCTTGTTAACCAATACTCCTGAGAATTCCATACTCTGAACCTATTTTTTACCATATCTTTCCCATAGTATCATAATGTTTTACCTTTAATTCCTTATGATTAATTGAATTATTAATTATATGGCTTCTATCTTAATGCCTAGCACACCAGAGTTGAACTTTCCTCTGCACATGGCTTTATTTTCATCCTTCCCAAGTCATGTGATGCTGAAATAGAACTCTTGAAAGTCAGATTTCCCCAGAACCTCCATTATACATTTTTATTTCCTTTGCTCACGTTTCTCCATCTGCCTGTCATGTGTTCAATATGTCATACTTTCACACTTTCAAGACTCAGCTGTAAAGTCTTTCCTAGTTTTCACAGATAAATCTAACTGACCTCATATTCCTTAAATCATACATTATATAGTGGCACAGATTTGTATGCCATTATAATGTTTTATTAATTTATCTTCCTGTTCCAGATTACAGAGACCTAGAGGATGGTATGTAAATAGTCGGTTTCTTAGCACCTGACATTAATAGGCACATAGTAAATATATGTTTGTGAATAATATGAAACAATTAAATTAGAAATCAATTGGGTATGCTAATTTATTCTGAAGCATGTATTAATAGTGTATCCATTTATTTGTTGCTTATATTGTTATAGATACCTTGTAAGTTGTAAAATGTGTCCCCTAATATATTAGAAGGTGCTGAAGATAAATAAGAGGAAAGATCACGGGTCCACTTCTGAATTATTAATGATCTAAATAAGTATGAAAAATCTGGCAAAAGTCATTGTTATTATAATGATGATGAAACATACACTATAGGAAAAATTCTAAACACATTAACTCTAAGATTAAAGGAAAAAACAATAATGGAAGAAGAATGTATAGAATAGCTGGTGAAACTGTTTTTAAGACAACTACTTTTGCCCAGCTACTATTAGACAATCTGTTTTTCTTCTGTGATCATTTCATATTGAATATCAATTTTTAGATGTCAATGTATACATTTTTTAAACTAGTTGGAAAGTAGCAAACCAAAGTAGCTTTATTTTGTTTAAGAATATAGTCACAGATATTCAATAGAAAACCACTGGTTTTGCCACAAAAAGTGAAAAAAAAAAAACCAACTATGCTTTGCATTCAGGGTGTAATTCTGGGTAGCTCTAAAAAGACAGGTAGTACTATAACAGAGATTTTATATTCAGGGTATCTTCAAAACATCTTTTCTTCAGGTGTCATCTACTTTTTGATTTTTAAACAGAAATAAAACTCTTTCTTAGAGATTCTGATATATTATATGTGTAAAGATTGACACTTCAGGTTCAAGATACATCAACGCATCCACCTTGAAATCCCCACAGAAGGTATTGAAATAGGAAAAAATTAAGTTTGACAGTCAGTTGCCCTCTGGACCTATGAATATCACTTTGGGTCTGGGCATTGATTGTACAACTTTAGACAAATATCTATATGAACTCTGTTGGATCCATTTTATTATTTATGCTTTGTTATTTCCTTTTTTTACCTGTAACCCAAAGAACATCATACATTTTTAAAATCTTCTTGTTTAGCATTGTAGATACTAGATGAAATATACCTTTTCCACAAGTGTTGTAATCATCTGCCCTCTTCTATTAAATTGTTGGCTTACTCTTTCCTAAAAAAAGTTATTTCAAACAACTAGCATAACTTTTTATGTTCTGATGTACTTTTCTCCCCGATGGAAAGCAATATCCAGAAGTATAAGAGAGTTTTGAAAATTGTGGACGGAAAGCTCTGCAGGGTATGTGGACAGAGGAACTAAGTGAGTTCCCTATTCTACACTTCCCAGTATATGTGCCACAGAGGGACCTATTAGTAAAGAGACACAGTCTCTGCTTGGAGTTCTTACTGGTGTCCATTAGCTGGATGCTGAAAGGCTATGAAGTTATTTATCTGTTTTACCCAAACTCTGTTTCTGTCACATATACTGTTACCATTTCTCTTAACAATTCCATGCTATTTTTTAACAGTTAGTCATTTGTGACATTGTTTTCTACAGGGGTCCCCAGATGGTTCATCATACCTGAAGATATCCATCACATGTAGCATTTATCATGTATGTGTGGAGTGTATCCTAAAGCACAGTTTCCTGTCATACTCCCTTCTACCTCAGCATCAGAGGCATGGGTTTCAGTGTTGGGAAACACAGCTACATACGATATAATACCAACCAAGTCAACTGAATCAGAACTAAAAAACATAGCTGCTATAGAATATAGTTACTTTCAATTTTGAAAGATATTTAAGGAATTATTATTTCCTACCTTGATTAATTTTTGATTATCCTCAATTTTTAATCCAAATTCTAAGTCAGAAAAAATAATGTACAGTATTGAATTAACATAAATAAGGATATTATTGATATTACATGGATATAGATAATGAAGAACTCACTATATGTAATCTTTGCTTTCATTATATATGAATAAAACAGTAAGATTTTTACTCTGCTATTTTATGCAACCAAAATGTATGTATTAAGGACTAGTTCTATGATAATCACTCTTCAGCACACTTGGAACACCTTACTTAACAAACCAAGAAGTTATGAATATTAAATTCTAAATGGGGAGACACATTAAAAAACATATAAATTGTGTAGTAGTTAGAAAATGACAAATGTTTGGGTATAAATGGAGCTAAGTAAAAGGGATGAGAATGCTTCGTTGGGAATAGAGAAAGGTAAATTTTGGGTCAAGACTATAAATAAATAAATGAATAAATAAATATCCAATAGATATCTCAGAGGGAAATATCCCAAGCACAACAAAAAGCCAGTGTCAAGTCACTAAATTATGGACAAGCCTGGTGTTTTTATCCCTTAAAGATTTGGAAAGACACTATTGTTGGATTAGAGGGAAGAGTAGTGGGCCAGATGGCATGGATCATTAAAGGCCATTGCCAGAACTTTACCTTTTACTCAGAGTGATGGAGAGAAACTGAATGATTTTTGAACACAGGGATTATTACGGTTTGACCTCATTTCTAAATGGAATACCACAGCCCTGTGTTGAAAATAGGGGACAAAGGGATACCAGTCAGTTGGATGTTGCACTAATGTAGGTCTAGATGATGTCTGCATAACCAGTGATGATAAAAGTGAAAGTGAGAAAAAATAGTAAGACTCTAGATATAGTAGTTACAGCCAATTTGCTACATGGATTATATCTTAAAGTGTATCAAGAAATATATCAATACCAAAGTGTTTTTTGTTTTGGTCATGTCATACTTTGACAGAATTTGGAATTTAAACTATTCAGAGAAGATAGTCTTAGTCTACTGTCATACATTCTCTCTGGTGGAAACAATCTTTGCCAAATATTTACTATATTTTTCTCTTCTTATTCAGACCTCTATTCCATTATCTCCTTTCCTAACCATTCTCTTTAGAGCATCACTTTCCATCACTCCTGTATCCCCCCTTAATCCACTATCTTTTTTTTTTTCTTCATAGACTACATTATTAACATATTCCTATTTCATGATGGTGAGGATTTTTTTAATTTTTTAAAATTACTGTGTCCCTAAAATTTTAAATAGTTCCTATCATATAGCAAATGATAATAAATATGTTAAACAAATATATTTCTAAATTTCTAAACCAACCTATTTTTCTTAGCCTTTTATCCTTTTATTAGATCTTTATATTACGTAGAAAGTGTGTTTTATTTATAAATGGTACTACAACTAAAATTATTGAACATGGTAAACTCCTATATTTGTGCTTTCTGAACATTGTCTGAGTTCTGATTTGCAACCATATGCAAAGGCATTCTTACTCCAGCTAGGTAAATAATTCAAGTAGAGCAAAATCATCTGAATATCTTCCTTACAGAGTATACTTAATAAATAATCATGAGATGTTAGTAGTATTTTTTTTATTCTGTAAACATTATGTTTTGGCAAGGCTTATTGTTGGTCTTTTTAAATATGTTGCACAGTACTTCTTGGTGTAATCATTTTCACATCACATAAGAAATAGCATTTATCAGGTCAACCTTTTCAATGACAAATATTTAATGCAAAATTTATTTTAAAAGAGCTAAGAGAAAATGAATTTAAAAACAAAATATCATGCTGAAAATTCCATTGATGGGGTATATAAGCCATACAAAATTTTTAAAATATTTTTATTATTCTTATTGAAGTAGAGTTTACATAACATGAAATGTACAGACCTGACAAGTATAGTTTTATTTGTTTTAGTGAATGGAAACACCTGCACAACCTCCACCACTATTCTATCACTATATTGGTGAATGTCTTTACCTGGAATATTTTTAATCTCTATTTTGAGGTCAGAGTTTATTTCTATTTAAAACGTTCATGAGTCCTTAAAATGTCTGAAGTCCCAATGATATCTAGTTTCAAGATGATATTTTCAGTCAGGTGGTGACTGATGACTGCAGAAGGATCCTGGGAATTCTTCACCTTGAAAATTTTATCTTATATGAAAGGTGGTGTCTGCTTTGCTTAATACAAGCACATCAACCAGTGACAAAGAAAACACAATGTTGTCTTTGCAAGGGAGAAAGGTATATGATCAGAAGATAAAACCATCAAAACACTGCTGAGTAACAGTATTATTACTGCAGTAGAGAACAAATAGAAGTATATGTGAAATCTGCATGAAAAACTTACTTGCATTATTCTTTGAAACCAGGTCCTCCAGTTTGAAAACCTGGGATCATGATGAGTTTTAGCTGGTATTAAATGCAGCTCCCCCCAACCCCTCGACATAAATAGGCAAATACTCTGCAAGATAGAAATCATTACCTGCATTTCACACCAAAGTAATAAATCCTTAGCAAATTGTTTCAGCTATCAGTTTTCCTTGGTTTGTGGTAGGTTCTTGGCATACATTGTTTAACATCTAGTGGTTGCTCCTGAAGAAAGCTGTGGATATTTAAAAACAAAAACAAAAACAAATTTCTGATATAAATATTACATGTCTTCATGATATATAATATTAGAGAACTGGAGTTCTAATGAACTAAAGATCATATTTTTAATAGAAAATTATGATTTAACTTGGACATAATAGTTTTCTTAGAATGAAAAGATTTATATATCCATTTGGATAACTTAAAGGAGAGGAAAAGGTCAGCTAATAAATATGGTCTAAAGCCCTGTAAAATGATGCACCAGATTAATTCTCTTCCTTTTGATGTGAATTGATGAACAGAAAGGTGATTATCTCTGCCCTGAAAACCTTGCTAAGGCTTATAAATAATGATACACTAAGCAATTATTGAAATTTCCTTTTAATGTAGCCAATTTTCCCAATAGTTATTTCTATTTTGATATATTCTCTACTCGCATGTTCAGTGCCTCAAGTTTCTATTCTATTCTTATAAAATGTAATTTTGGATTCTGCGTTCACACTTTTATGTAGAGGTCATCTTAAATTATTGTGAACTATAGAGGTTTTGGAATGTAGAAAATTATGAACTTGATTTAAATTGATGACATTCTTGAAGGATGTTAGTCATCATCCTGTGCTTGGCAGTGGCCTCCTTAAGCCTCTAGAACTTTTGAAATAATACCATAAATTCAAACACTTACACAAATCAATATACCCAAAGAAACAATGACAAAAATATATGAGAACATGTGGGAAAGTTATTGACAAATAACTGAAAACATGGAAACTCTGCTAAACTAAATGTGTGTGTGTGTGTGTGTGTGTGTGTGTGTGTGTGTGTGTGCATGTCTGTAGACCTAAAAACTTTTGCTAAATATTAACAGTATCATAAGTGTTTTAAAATAAATGGAAAAAAAGGAATAAAAAATCCTCTTAGTGTTTTGAAAGATATATGAGAAAATAATGGTATTTTACTAAAAACAAGGCAACTTAAAATATATCTAGATATGTATAATACGAAGTAATAAAAAGTAATAGGAAAGAAATTACATGGCCAAATCTCCAAAGAAAATAAAATTTAAAGATGAAAATAACACATACAAATCTGCAAAAAGAAAGTTAATCTCTGTATGCTATCCAAGCCCTCATTTTTGGTGTCTGCAAGATATCTCTACTTGAATATCCTGCTGCCACTTAAAACTTTACATATCTATAGCCAAGCTCATTATTTTCTCTGTCTTCTCTGTGTTCCTATCACTGTCAATATCATCATTATGCTCCTAGCTCACCAGGCTGTTAGATAGTCATCTTTGATTTAATCTTCTTCTTAGTCAGCCATATCTCATCTATCAAAAATCTTCCAAAGCATTTTTTTTTCAAATTCACTCCCTACTTTTGGATATTAAAATCAGAACTCTTTCCCATGTCGTAACCACCCTTCTAGAATAACAACTATAAAATTGTTTTTGCTGTCAAATTGGATCTTCTTTTATTTGGCCAAATAGTAAAGCAAATATAAGTTTAATCTAATACTGCTGAAGTCTAAATGAAGCCCCAATTTATACCATTAATCAGATTAAAACCACAATTAACTGAAAACAAATTAAAACCATAATAAATTTCCCCAGGTTTCACCTTGGTTCTCCTTACACATTTTCTTCTTGTGTAATTCTATGTGCTCCTAAAATCTCAACTAATTGAATAGTGGTGACAACAAAATACATTTCCCCTTCTCATATCCTTCTTTTAAGTTCTAGAAGCTCCAGAAACAAGAGCTAGCAGTTGGTCCTACTTTATTGTCACAGTCCTTTAAGCTATTTTACATATAATACTCAACTGTTTAACTTAGGTATTGTTATTATCTATATGATGGAGAAGAGATATAAAGGCCCAACCTGATTAAATTAAGTGGTGGTGGAGACTAGATACAGAGTCAGAAATGACATTACAAGAATCCACAAGTTATTAACAGTGTGGTCTTCTCTCTTTCCCTTATTTAGGTGAACCTATAGCTAGTTTCCTATGGAACATCTCCGTTTGATTACCCCATACTATCTTCTAAAATCTTTTTTATCCAGATTAAATCTATTATCTTCATAGACACCCTACTTATTTTTTAAAATGTTTTAAGTTCAATTTAATTAATATATACTGTATTATTAGTTTCAGAGATCGAATTCAGCGATTCATCAGTTGCATACAACACCCAGTGCTCATTACTTCAAGTGCCCTCCTTAATGTCATCATGCAGTTATCCCATCCCCCCACCCATCTCCGCTCCAGAAACCCTCAGTATGTTCCCTATAGTTAAGAGTCTCTGATGGTTTGCCCCCTTCTTTGTTTTGTATTATTTTACTTTTCCTTCCCATTCCCTATGTTCATCTGTTTTGTTTCTTAAATTCCCCATATGACTGAAATAATATGGTATTTTTTTGACTGACTTATAACACTTACCCCTTAGTTCCATCCACATCATTGCAAATGGCAAGATTTCATTCTTTTTGTTTGTTTGTTTTTAAGATTTTATTTACTTATTTGACAGAGAGAGAGAGATCACAAGTAGGTAGAGAGGCAGGCAGAGGGGGAGGGGGAAGCGGGCTCCCTCCTGAGCAGAGATCCTGATGCAGGGCTTGATCCCAGGACCCTGAGATCATGACCTGAGCTGAAGGCAGAGGCTTAACCCACTGAGCCACCCAGGTGCCCCAAGATTTCATTCTTTTTGATGGCTTATCAATGGTCTTCTGTATTGTAGATCAACATGGGGATTATTGCCATCTTCACTCTATTAAGTCTTCTAGTCCATGAACATGGGACTTCATTCCATTTATATGGGTCTTTAATTTCTTTCAGCATGTTCTAGTTTTCAGCATAAACATCTTGCATTTCTTTTGTTACATTTATTCCAAGTATCTTATTATTTGATGCTACTATAAATGGAATGATTGAAATAACTTCAATTTTGAATGTTCATTTCCAGTGCAAAAAAAATACAAGTGATTTTTGTATATTGGTATTTTATCCTGCAATCATACTGAACTTTACTAGTTCTCATAGTCTCTTGTAGATTTAGATTTCTCTATATATGAAGTCATGTCATCTGAAAGTACAGTTTTTATTTTTTTAAAGATTTTATTTATTTATTTGACAGACAAGATCACAAGTAGGCAGAGAGTTAGACAGAGACAGAGAGGGGGAAGCAGGATCCCCACAGAGCAGAGAGCCCGATGTAGGCCCAGGATCCTGGGATTGAACCCTACATCAGGCTCTCTGCCAAGCAAGGAGCCTGCTTCCTCCTGTCACTCTGTCTGCCTCTCTGCCTACTTGTGATCTCTCTTTGTTAAATAAATAAATAAAATCTTAAAAAAAAAAAAAAAAGTCTAGTGGACCAGACACTATTTTCAGGACTTATATGTTGGTGGTTATGCTTTAATACATGCTACACTATCCAACTCCACTCATGCCCCCTTGCCCATAGTAACCCCACTGCCTCTACCACCATGGCCATAACCATCCAAGTCATCAGGAGTACCTATTCTCTACTATAATTGTTATCCATTCCCATTCTTCCAAAAGATCCATAACCTCCCTGATTATCCATTATGTCTTTGCTGTAGCCTCTCATTCCAGAAACTCCCATTCCAGAACCGTCTCCAGGAGTAGAATTCATGTAGAGATGTTGCATGTTATTCTTATCTTTAGACATTGCAGCTACAGCATCTACATTTGCCACAAATTCTACATCTGTCTCTCTTGTTGCTCTACCATCAGTTCCAAGATCAATATGCACTCATATTGGATTCAGTGGTGAGAAGAAATTAGCAATGTCATTTTCAGTTACACAAAAAGGTAATCCTCTCATATGTACAAAATGACCACCATGAAAACCTGAACTTGCCTCACCAGCTCCACCATAGCCATGTCCTCCCAGAACTCTTCCATCTCTCATTCTGTCATCAAAGCCATCATTTCCATAGCCATAATTATTATAGCCATCATAGTCATCAAAACCTCCATAACTTCCATGTCCTGCTCCATAATAACCTCCTCTTCCTCCCATATTGTCCCAGTCGCTAGCCCAGGAATATTCTTGGTGGATCATAAAGTCCTTTGATTTCACTTCTGCTACTTCTGAAGATCTCAATATGCCTGTGTCTTATTCTTTCCTTGCTTCCCCAGAGCATTTTCTGCTATCTCCTTTGAAGCAAATTGCACAAAGCCCTCCCCGGTGCTTCTCCCCTGGTAGTCCATTGTCAGAGTTATCCCATTTGACATGATTTACAACCCTTGAAAGAACCGAACTATTTCCTCTTTGTTTTGCACCACACCCAGTGCTCCATGCAACACGTGCCCTCCATAATACCCACCACCAGGCTCACTCATCCCCACACCCTCCTTCCCTCCAAAACCCTCAGTTTGTTTCTCAGAGTCCACAGTCACTCATGGCTTGTCTCCCCTCTGATTTCCCCCATCTCATGTCTCCTCTCCATCTCCCAATGTCTTCCATGTTATTCCTTATGCTCCACAAGTAAATGAAACCATGTGATACTTGACTCTCTCTGCTTGACTTATTTCACTCAGCATAATCTCTTCCAGTCCCATCCATGTTGATATAAAAGTTGTGTATTCACCCTTTCTGATGGAAGCATAATACTTCATTGTATATATGGACCATATCTTCTTTATCCATTCATGCATTCATCCATTGAAGGGCATATTGGTTCTTTCCACACTTTGGCGACTTTGCTGCTATGAACATTGGGTTACAGATGACTCTTCTTTTTGCTGTATCTTTGGGTAAATACCCAGTAGTGCAATTGCAGGGCCATAGGAAGCACTATTTTTAATTTCTTAAGGAACCTCCTCCACACGGTTTTCCAAAGTGGCTGCACCAACTTGCATTCCCACTAACAGTGTAAGAGGGTTTCCCTTTCTCCACATACTCTCCAACACTTGTTGTTTACTGTCTTGTTAATTTTGGCCATTCTAGCTGGTGTAAGGTGGAATCATAATGTGGTTTTGATTTGAATCTCCCTGATGGCTAGTGATGATGAAAATTTTTTCATGTGCCTGTTAGCCATTTGTATGTCTTCATTGGAGAAGTGTCTGTTCATGTCTTCTGCCCGTTTTTTGATGTGATTTTCTGTTTTGTGTCACAATAATTGAGTTTGAGGAGTTGAATTTGAGGAGTTCTTTACAGATCTTGGATATCAGCCCTTTGTCTGTTGTGTCATTTGCAAACATCTTCTCCCATTCCGTGGGTTGTCTTTTTTTGTTGTTGACTGTTTTCTTTGCTGTGCAGAAGCTTTTGATCTTGATGAAGTCCCAAAAGTTCAGTTTCACTTTTGTTTCCTTTGCCTTTGGAGACATATCTTAAGGAGGAACTACAGAACAATTATGAAAGAAATTGAAGAAGGCACAAAAAGATGGAAGAACATTTCATGCTCATGGATCGGAAGAACAAACATTGTAAAATGTCTATACTGCCTAGAGTAATCTATACTTTCAATGTCATCCTGATCAAAATTCCACTGGCATTTTTCAAAGATCTGGAACAAACAATCCTACAATTTGTATGGAACCAGAAGAGATACTGAATTGCTAAGGAAATATTGAAAAAAGAAAAACAAAACTGGGGGTATCATGTTGCCTGATTTCAAGCTTTATTACAAACCTGTGATCACAAAGACAGCATGGTGCTGGCACAAAAACAGACACATAGACCAGTGGAACAGAGTAGAGAGTCTCGATATGGACCCTCACTCTATGGTCAAATAATATTCCTCAAAGCAGGAAAAATTATACAGTGGAAATGTATAGAAGAATGAATATTTCTTTTCTACTCTTTATTTCATTTACCTTAATGTAGGCATTCTTCGCTTTATTGCATTTCATTTTATTGTGCTTCACTACATTTTTTTTTTAACTGAAATTTAAGACTTTAATGGAGGAATTCACTGCAGATGTAGTAGAAGTGACAACAGAACTAGAATTAAAAGTGATGCTTAATTGTTGCAATATTGCAATAAAACTTCAATGGTTGGGGAGTTGCTTCTCATAGATGAACAGGGTAAGTGTGTTTGTGTGTGTGTGTGTGCGTGTGTTTAAGAGGGTTTGTACTCCTGGTGAAGATGCTGAGAAGATTGTTAAAAAGACAAGAAAATTTAGAATATTACATAAACTTAGTTGATAAAGCAGTGTTTGAGAGGACTGACTCTAAATATGAAAAAAGTTCTACTGTGAATAAAATGTTACCAAATATGCTATAGAGACATTTTGCATGAAAGTAAGAGTCAATTCATGTGGCAAACTTTGTTGCTTTATTTTAAGAAATTTCCATGGCCACTCCAACTTTCAGCAACCACTTCCTTGATGAGTCAGCACCCATCAACATCAAGCCAAGTTTCACCACTAGCAAATAAATAAATAAATAAATATGATACACTGAAACCTCAGATGATGGTTAGCAGTTTTTTAGCAATAAAGTATTTTTAATTGAGGTATTAATGTACAGTATATACATAATTATGTTGTATAATTAATAAACTATGGCATAGCATAAAACAACTTTTATATACACTGAGCAACCAAAAAATTATTTGACTCACTTTATTGCAATAATTACTTCATCATGATCATCTGGAACAATATATCTGAGATAAGCTTGTATTTATTATTTCCTTCATTCTACTAGCTTTGAGTTGGGTTACTCCTCTTTTTCTACTTGCTTATGGTTTAAGTTTACATTATTGTTTTGAGATCTTCCTTCTTCCTTGTTTTATTTAACATAGACATTTACAGCTGTAAATTTCCCTGTGAGCACTATTTTATCATCATTTTACTAGTTTTGATAGGTTGCATTTTTGCTTTTGTTTGCCTCACATTATTTTCTAATTGTCCTAATGATGTCTTATTTGACCCATTGATAACTCAGGAATGCATTGTTCAATTTGCACATATTTTTGAATTTCCTAAATTATTTTTGCTATTGATTTTTAATATCATTCTTTCACACTTAGAGAGCATATTTTGTATAATTACAATATATTTAAAATTATCCAGGCTTGTTCATGGTCTTATATTTGGTATATCTTGGGAAATGTTCCATGTACACTTAAGAAAAATGAATTCTGCTGCATTTGATATAATTCTTTTTTTTAAGATTTTTAAAATTTATTTATTTGTCAGAAAGAGAGAGTATAAGCAGGCAGAGTGGCAGGCAGAGGCAGAGAGAGAAGCAGGCTTTGCGCTGATCAAGGAGCCTAATGTGGGACTCAATCCTAGGACCCTGGGATCATGACCTGAGTGAAAGGCAGCGGCTTTTCCAACTGAGCCACTTAAGTGTCCCTCTGCTGCGTTTGAATAAAGTATTATATAGATAGCTATTAAACTCAAGTGGATTATAGTGTTATTCAGGTATTCTGTTTCTTTGATAAACTTCTTCCTATTTGTTCCACCTATCATTGAAGAATAGAGAATTGAAATTTCCAACTATTATTTTCATATCAATCATTTTACCTTTCATTTCTACATTTGGTCTTCATATAATTTGGGGATCTGATATTAGGTATATGTTCATAATTCCTAAGGCTCTGTTTTGGATCAACACTATTTTTTAAACTATTTTATTTACTTATTTATTTGAGAGAGAGAGTGTGTGTGCATGACATGAGTAGGAGGACGGGCAGAGAGAGAGATGGAGAGGAAAACTCAAGCAGACACCCTGCTGAGCACAGAGCCCAATCCATGGCTTAATTTCACCACCCTGAGATCATGACCTCACCTGACATTAAGAGTTTGCTCCTTAGGCACCTGGGTGGCTCAGTTGGTTAAGCAACTGACTTCATCTCTGGTCATGATCCTGGACTCCCAGGATCAAGTCCTGCATTAGGCTCCCTGATCAGCAGGGAGTCTTCCTCTCCTTCTGACTCTCCTTCCTCTCATGATCTCTCTTTCTTGCTCTCTTTCTCTCAAACAAATAAATAAAATTAAAAAAAAAAAAAAAGAGTCTGCTGTTTTAATTTTCTGAGTCACCCAGGCCATGGATTGACATTAGTATTATAAAGTGTCTTTGTCCCTAATAAGAGTTTTTCTCAAATTATTTCTTTGTCTAATATTTGTATAGACTCTTGAACTGTTCTTAGGTTACTATTTGCTTGGTATATTTTTTTCTGTCCTTTTATTCTCAACCTCTTTGTGAATATGAACCTAAGGTCTCTTTTAGACAACATGACATTGGAAAATATTTTATTTTTCATTCACTCTGCTAGTCTCTCCCTTTTGATTATAATTTAGAATACAGGTTTATTTCATGTAAGTACTACGATATGATTCATACCTATCATTGTATTATTTTTCTATGTTTTATGCCTTTTTGTTTCTCTGTTTCTGCGTTAGTGCTTTATATTGTGAACAATGGATATTTTTATTATATATTTTAATAAGTGTTTGATTTTTTTTATTTTAATACATATTTTTGAGTATTTTCTTAGCTTCCCTGAGGATTACAATTAACATCTTAACTTAAAACAACTTACTTCAGGAGGCACCTGAAGGTTAAACATCCAACTCTTAATTTTGGCTCAGGTAATGATCTCACCATTGTGGGATTGAGCCCTGCATTGAGATCCATGCTCAGTGGAGAATTTGCTTGAGGTTCTCTCTTTCCCTCACTCTCTGCCCCTCCCCTGCTCATGTGTGTGTGAGCACATAAACTCTGATTCTCTCTCTCAAATAAATGTCTAAAAAAACCATATTTCATATCAATACTAACATAATTTCTAATGATATTTAAATACTTTGCTTCAATATGACTCTATTATAACCCCTTTATTCATGCTTATATATTTCTATGTTACATATGTTCTGAACTCATTAACACAGTATTATAATTATTGCTTTTATTTTTCAGTTCCCTTTAAAACAAGAGAAGAAATTATTTACAAACTAGATGTCTTTATGTGGTCGTTATATTTATCTATGTAGTTATTTTTACTGACATTCTTATTTTTTAGTGTGTTTGACTTGTCTAGAGTCTTTTCATTTTATCCTAAAGACTTCCCTTTAGTATCTCTTTTAAGGCAAGTCTGCTAGTAATGAGTTCTTCCACTTTTTAAAAATCTTTCATTGTCTTACTTTCTCCTTTGTTTTTGAAGGTTAGTATACTAAATATTTACCAATATCACTGGTTGGCAGTTGTTTTCTTTCCACACTAGGAATACATGTATCATCTCACTTCATTTGCTCTCCATGGCTTCAGATGAACAGTCAGCTGTTAATCTTATTGAGACCCATTTCTACATTAGGTTTCATTTTCCTCTTACTACTTTCAGGATTCTTTGTTCTGTTCTTTCTACTGAATGACTATGATATGATATATCTACTTGTGAATTTCTTTAAATTTATCCTACTTGAATTCATTAAGCTTCTTGAAAGTGCAGAATATGTTTTTCATCAATTGGAAAGTTTTTAGCCATTTTTTTTTAACTTTTCTTTCTGTCACTTTTTCTTTCTTCTCTTCGCTGTGGACTCTATATGAATATTTTTATGCTTGATGATGTCTCATAAGTCTCTGAGGCTCTATTCAATTTTAATTATTTATTTCTGTTTCTCAGACTGAATAATATCAATTTATCTATTTTATTGTTTGCTGATTGTTTTTCCTACCACTTCCAATATGTTATTGAACACCTATAGTGATTTTTAAAATTTAATTATTGTATTTTTAAACTTCAGAGTTACTTGGTTAATTTCTACAGATGAAATTATTTTACTTTGACCATGTTTTTCAGTGCTTTAGTCTCTTTTATAAATGAGCAATTTTTAAGAGGTTATTACTCCATTCTGGAAGTCCTTCTCAATATTTCTATTTTGAATGAGATAATTCTTTGTGGAGAACTATTGATACATTCTCAAGTATTTAACATAATCCTTGGCTTCTACTCACTAGAGGCCAGCAGAATTCCACTTTCCAGTAATGGCAAACAATAATGCCTCCAAATACTGCCAAATGTCTTTAGGGGTCAAAATCATCACAGGTTGAGAGCATTTAACTGAATAACCCTAAATATACTTTTCTGAAACATTTTTCTCTTGCAGTACTTATCAAAATTTAAATTTGAATGATTTATTAAAATGTACTAATGTCTTGCTACCTCAGTGAGTTGGAAGCTCCAAGATTAATGGAGGCAGGTATTGTTGGGTCTGTAATCAAAGGAGAGAGACTGATACAAAGCGAAGGTCAAGCAAAGCTTTATTTTGCGCCAAGCATCAAGAATCAAACTGACCGGCTAGGGCCATCTCTTACAAAGAGGCGACCCTTCTCTGCCTTACAGACTGGCTTTTAAGGGCAAA
>ML101090.1:0-51543 GCA_003697995.1 Taxidea taxus jeffersonii
ACACACACACACACACACACACACACACACACACACACACACATCTTCTAGCTCCCTTGGCCCTTTAATGTCTGGTACAACAGTGTACCTGTCCTCTTATCAGCTTTTTAATCAAGGTCTACTATATTTCCCTGTCAAGTTCCCCACTCCTGTCCACAGGGAGAACTTATTTTTAGGTGCTACAGAAAGTACAGTGCAGATCAATTCTTTCTTCTCAGCTCAGTGACTAAGATTTAGCTTGCTCTGGGTTTGTTGCTTTAATACTTGAAGGTCAGGGATGTATGGGCATAGCTTGTCTCGGGAGGCTGAAGTGCTGGGGGATTAATAGGGCTGATGCCATAACCTGCTCCCCCCGCCTTTTTTTTTCAGGGAGGAAAATGTCTTGGAAAAACCCCAATTGAGAAGCATCTGGTGAATTAATTTATTGATCCAATTGCCTTTTTCCAGCTGGAAAGGTTTCAACAACTGGTAAAAGCTAGTAATGAGCCCACTGCTCTCTGCGATGTCCAGGACTCACTGTGGTGCCCTGGGAATCCCACAAATGTGAATGTACACATTGATTAGGGACCTCCTGTGGGCAAGTTACTGGAGGCCTTTCAAGAGGGGACAGGCACAGTGCCTGCCCTGGGGAGCTTACAGTCTGGTTGCAGGGAAATAAGGCAAGGACCCAACTCAAGACAAGTGGACAAGATAAGGGCTCAGGAGGCATCAAGCGCTTAGGATCTGAAACACAAGTAAGTAGTGGAAAGAACCAGAGAGCAAACGATCTGGAAATGCCACCATCCTTTCCCTAACACTTGCCTTGCTTGCCTGTCAGGGCAATGCCAGAGAAAGGACCAAGGCTACCTTGAGGGATCAGGTCAGGCCCGGTGGGGAGGCACAAGCCAAGAAGCTGGGAGATGAAGCTGGGGGCTAAAAGTGAGAAAGGCAGGGAGAGAGCAGAAGCAGAACAGGAAGCCAAGATTTAAGGAGGTTGGAACATTATATTAGTAGAATGCCGATTTAGCTACGTGGGACAGAGACCCAGAGGAACTGTGGTTTGTTTAAACAAAATAGAAGTGTGTTTCTCAAGTAAACCCTGAGCTGACAAAATGGTTCTGCTCAGTGAATCATTGGGGGCACAGGCTTCCTTTCTGGCTTCATCATCTCTGGGTTGTCCTCATTTGCATAGTTCAACATGGCTTACCACCATGTCCTCACTCCAGCTAATGGATAAGGGGAAAGGAATCCTGGGTAGGAGCCCTCCTTCCCTTTAACGGCAAAGAGAGTGCCCTTGCCATTTCCACTCATATCCCGTTGGCCAGAAGGGGGTCACATGGCAATGCCTAGCTACAGAGGAGAAGAGGAAATCGTCTTTATTGCAGGCAACAAGTGGTCTGCTAAGTTTCTACCACCACAGGAGAAGGGAAGAAGAGGTACTGGAGGACATTGAGCACTCTCTCCCACAGAGACATGGGCTCTAGACTGAGTTCACCTCTCCCCAGGAAGAGTTGGACCTCACCAATTTTACATAAGCAGGTGTTGTATCCCACTCTGCTCTACGGAGCCTGAAAGCCTTGCCTTCTCTCCTCATTAAGTAGGTGAGATGGCTCCGCCCTCTAATGTCCCACAGAGACATCCTCCCTCTCTCCCTGAGCCCTGGGCACAGATGCTTGACCCTGAGCTTTAGCCTGAGACTCTGGTTCCCAGTCTCTATGGGCATCTCTATGGGGATGGGGAATGAGAACGGGAGCCAGGCTGGCATCATTTGGCATACGTAATAGAGCCGGAAGAGTTGTGAAACCCAGGAGGTTCTGCAAGGCTGTTCTGCAGTAAATACTTGTTATAAAAATAAACCCATCTTGCTATTCAACAACAATGAGCAATACCCCAGGGTTGCCAGCACCAGCAGTACTCATACGTCTCTAGGCACACTGCTCTAGGATGCGAGCCAGCCCACGGCGGCACGCGCAGGCACAGCACTCTCCCTGACAGCCTTCTGGATCTCACTACAGACTCAGACCTCCTTCAGACTGTCAGCGGATGAAAGGTTAGGACTATAGCACTCCACACTCCTGCCTTCGAGTGTGAAGTCCTACCTTCGAGTCAAAACCAAAGCCTAACAGTAATTGGCAGGGTAGGGGATGGGGAGCTTGACTGCAGTTGGGGTACTGAAAAGATTGAAGGTTTTTCATGGACCCTGTCTTTAACGGGAGCCAATGGTTGGGAGTTAGCCTGAAAATGCTACTGTGAAGCCAGTAGGGTATCCAGGACAAAGGGGGTTGTTAGCCCTGTTTTAGACCAGAGCATCCTATGAGATACACTCAGGAAGAAGGCTCCAGAATGGTAGAACTCAGCGCCATGGAGATGACAGAACTGAAACCCTGCAGCCTGGGGGAGGCTCGGACGGATGCATGACCATCTTCACATACCTGAAGGGTTGTCATGGGGATAAGGGAACTTGTTCTGTGTGGGCTCTGAGGGGAAGTTATAGCCTGGCCAATTCTGTTTCAGAATAGAATTAGAATTGTCTAGAAATGGAATGCTCTCTCTGTCATGAGGGGATGAGTTCTCCATTGCTGGGGTTTGAAAAAGCCTGGGTAAATCTGTATGTGGTTTGAGAAATTCATGCTTTGGGTAAAGACAGGACTAGCGGTTCTCTTGAGTTTCTTACGACTTTGAGGTCTTGTGATTCCATGTATTTTGCTTTTTTAAAAAAATATTTAATTAATTTATTTGACAGAGCGAGAGAGAGAGAGAGAGCACAAGCAGAGGGAGTGTCAGGCAGAGGGAGAAGCAGACTCTCCACTGAGCAGAGACTCCAACCCTGGACCCTGGGACCAAAGGCAAATCCTTAGCACACTGAGCCACCCAGGCATCGCCTGTGTTTTGCTTTTTAATTACATTTTTAATTTGGAGATAATTACAGGTATATATGCTGTTATAAGACATAATACAGTGAGCGCCTTTGTACTCTTTACCAAGTTACCCTCCATGGTAAGACTTGCAAGACTGTAATAGAATCTCACAATCAGGATATTGACCGCTCCAAAAAAGCCTGTCCTTCCTGTGCGTCAGTAAGCCCTGCCCATGAGGACCTACCTGTGTAAAGGAGAGTAGGACACATACAGAATCAAAAAATAGTGCAATTTGGGATACCAGATAACCTACTGAGTAGGACCAACCAAATGCCACAGATGACCAGAAGACAAAGAGATCACATCTGCTTAGGGATGTCAGGAGACGCTTTCCAGGGGAGCTAGGATGGAATTGAGCCTTGAAGGAAGAACAGGGACTCTACAGGTGGAGGTGGGCATTCTTAGTTAAGGACCTGTGGCCATCCAGGCTCATTAGGAGCTCAAAGATAAGTCTCTCCGTGAATGGCTTCTTCTGGTTATAGATCTACTACGTAACCCGAAAGTACCAAAGAAGTGAACATAGATGCTCAAAGAATCTTTGGCAGCGCCCAGGCTGTGCTTCCTGCTGTTCCTACTTCCTCCGTAGGGCCCACTCATTATAGGTGCTTAGCATGTGCTGAATGAATGCCTGGCTGAAGAAGTGAATGAGTAGATTTCTGCCCCTGTTGCCCCAGTTCGGCTTTCCTTCCTGCTTTGCCTTGCTTTTCTTCCCCCACATAGTATGCAAGAGCATGAAAGCAATGGCACTGGTTTAATTTGGGTGATTGCCTAAAACCCATGCGGTTTTCCAGTGTTATATATAGGGTGAGCGTGTGACGCTAATTAGGTCTGAGGTCACAGGTGCCCCACAAACCCCCCAGAGGCCAGTAAATTTTTTCCCCTCTGTAGCTACAGGTTCTACATTGCATCCAAGGTGCACCCCTGTTCAAAGGAATCTCATAATCCGTAACTGGTCCTCTTTGCCTTACACATCGTGATAATCTGTACTTGGTTCCCTTTGCCCCGCCTCACCTGCCTCACCTCTGGGTTTGTGGTGTGAGAAAGGAATGCGTTTCCTGGAAGCAAAGAATGAAAGAGCTTGGGTGCTGAGGAGGACAAGACTTTGAAATTTAGAAATCATCTGGCCCTACCCCCCTATTTTAAGACTGGGCCATAGAGGTCAGAAGGGGGCATGTCCTGCTCTGTGTGAGCCGCTGTGCAGTGGGGAGCTGAGCTCCAGCCTCTTGGCTCCTCTTCTGATGTTCTCTCCAAGGCATCCAGCTGCCTCCTCCTCCGACAAAGCCAGCCCCTCTCAAGCCTCCTACCCGTGGCCATGTGCCAAGGGTTTCTAATGCTTATGACAACACGGCCTAGGAATTGGGTGTACTTGGTTTTCTGTATGTACAGAAGCGTAAAAAAGATCAAAGCATTTACAGTTTGATGATGTTCCCGAATGCAAGTCCAAATTGCTGAGTTAAACAGCCACAATTTTTTTTTAGAGGGTTTTCTGGAGTAATTACTCAAGATGGAATTAAACCATATTTGCATTTGGCTCTTTCCCATTCCCTCCCACTGCCTGGAAAGGGGAGGAGGGGCGTACCAACAAAGAAAACCTTGAGAGACTATTGCTAATTACCGATTTTTACCTGCCTGATGTTCTTTTGCTTTGCACAGTAATTAAATCAAGACCAGGTGTCTTGCAGATGGGTTAGCTGCTGGCTATCGGAAGAGATTAATAGATCCCAGCTAACGGGTAGAGGAAAGAGCTCTCGAGTTTTATGGGTCATTGATGCTGCTTCTCTCAGCAGAAATCAAGAGTGAGAGAGAAAGAACTCGAGCTGAAGTGGCCTAGTTCATTAGAGACATCAGTATCTGCTCACGTGCTCACTACCTCCAGAGCCCCTGAGAGCAGGTCGATGCCCTCTGCCCCCAGATCTAGCTGAGCCATCCGATCGGAAGGAAGTCAGACCTCAAATTCTTATTCTGAGGGAAACTGGTAGAGGATCTGGAGGTTTGTGACTGGGACCAGGGGCTGCCAACAGGGCCCCGAGCAGCGACTGGGGCTTGTCAGCGATGTGATCATCGCAGGAGCCAAGGCGCCTGCCTCCCTATTTCCTCTACTGACTCTGAAAGGTTCCCCACTGCTGTCAACGCTGAGAAGGAGGGGAGACCGGAAACAGACTAGACTTTAAATGGTGCTCCAACATGGTTTGGAACACAGCTGTGCTCCTTAAGGCCACACGGCCTTTGTTCCTACCCGGCTAGGAAGGACTTTGGGCTAAAACACAGAATGACGTCCCATCCCAGCGGTGTCGTGGCTCAGGGTGCCTGATTCCATCAGCGAGGCCCGGTCAGGTTTCCTTCTGGAGGACCCAGGATACATGCTGAGGCCAAGATGAAGCAGGGAGGGGGAGGAGGGTGGGCAGAGGGAAACAAAGGTCACTTATTATTTACAAAGAACGCATTTGTCCTAGCGTGTGAAGCCCTGAGTTTTTGCGCAGTGCTGGGCCATTCACTGGAGCCCTGAGCTCACATGAACAAACTAATTGCTTCCAAATGCTCCTAAAAACTCTGCCTTCCACGGGGCCCATTTCTGATTCGCCGCCACTGAGCCTGATTTCTGGGTGAGGCAAAGGATGAGCAACTGAGAGTGGGGCAGGGGCCCCCTGAGTTTCGCCCACATGTAATTTGGAGGCCGGCACACACTCTGTCTTTGTGAGTGTAAGAGAACAGAAACACACATTGGTTTGTGTAACTTGAATCCCTTCCTGAGGAACCCTGGATCCAGTCCACCCTCCCCCACAGTGAGTTAACCACGCTGTCCTGGCTTCAGGGGGCTGGCAGAAATGACTAAGCTGTGTTCCTCAGCCAATAGTCATGTCATGTCATTCTTGCCCCGGAAACCAACAAAGCTCTTAAGGTAATGATCTAGGCTGTTCATTCTTTGGTTTTCTGCCCACTCTTCTCCCAAGCCCATTCCCCAGCAGGTCTCCTGGCCCCATGACACTTTTGTCAGCAGCCTTCTGGGCCCTTCCAGAGGACAGGGAGTAGTGACCTGAGTCACCCCTTCAAGTCAGGCCAGGGAAGGAACCTACCGAGGGAGGAGGTGGAGCAGAGCCAGGGTGAGGTGCCAGTGGCACCCGGGGCCATGTGGAAGCAGAGGTGCCCACCCTGCACTTGCCCAACAGGAAGCACCTCCCTAGGTTTTGCACCCTGCAAGGCTCACTGCGCTCACCTGCGTCCTGGCATTGGCGTGGAGGGTATTTCTAACGCTGGAGGAAGTAGTTCATTCCCCTGGTTCACAAGCCCGGGAGGCTTTTTTGAAAGATACCAGTGCCACAGTTTCATCCAGATCGATTAAATGGGGACCTTTGGGTGTGGAGCCTGGGTCCCCCCATCCCAGGTGACTGTTGTGGACCCATGGTTGAGAGTGGCTGGTCCGAGGGCTCTCACTGGGCTGCAGAAAATGGATGCACGCTCTACTGATGTCTCCAGCAGTCTGGCCACAGCTCAGTTATCTCTGGGCTGACTTGGCCCCTCCAGGATTTTCTCTGGCCCCACAAGACCTGGGGTCTGGTTGGACTTCCAGGCGGGCTTACCCAAGCAGTCCAATCTTGGCTGTTGTGTCAGGCAACCCCATTCCCAACTTCCTAGCCAGACTTTTCACCAAGTTCCTCTCCAGCCTCTAGGAGCCACAGAGATTCCCAGGCTCCACGGCATTTCCCGTGATATGGCCGCTGACAACCCCACAGTGGTGCGGGGAATGTGTGAGGCAGTCCTAGAAGACTCAGCCAAGAGGACAAAGTGTTTTCCTCAACTTACTGAACGAGTCTCCCCCAGACTGCAACCTGGGGTGGGGAGATGGGGCCCCAGGCCTGACTGACTACACAGCCGCCCTCTCTGTCAGCTCTTTCCTCGCCATCATGTGTCAGAAATAAGGGGATGGGCTTCTCCTCTTCCCCTCCTGCCTCCTGGAGACGGTTCATGGACAAAATTCCACAGTTGGATCCTCCAGGCCTTGAGAAATTCCTCTCTACTTAGCATTTGACTCTCAAGTCCCAAGCCGATTGTCACTTTGGGGACACCCAAAAACCTAATGTGACAGCGAAAGTTCCGGAACGGCAATGATGAGCGCTTCCCCGGAAATGCTAATGTTCCCTGCTACACTGAGTGGGAAGTCCCAGAACAACAAGACTTAGAGGACATAGAAACACTTCTGAAGAGATTTCAGCACATTATCTCTACTCTACACATTTGGTGCCAAGACTCAACATTTTATACAGAGCCTCAGGATGTGTAAGCTTCTTTTCCGGGTCTCCACTCCACTCCTTCTCTGAGCCTTGGAGAGGCAGGGAGGAGGGGGTGTTTTTATTCCCACCTCCTGTTTGTACAATGAGAGAGAGGAGGGAGTTAAGTGAATACTGGGGCCCTGAGGGCAGGGGGTGGGGTCGTCAGGCCAGGAGGACAGGAGCTCTGAAGTGGGTCTTGAGTTTCTGTTAATGTACTTAATTTATTAGCGTCCTTAAGCCTCTGAGCACATCTGGTATATTTTGAGAAAGTTGAAGGAAGTCTTTGGCTCAGCTATGAAAACTGGGAGATGCATAAGCCATCTCTTCTTAAAGCTGAGTGAGCAGTCTGGACTGATTTCATGGGCGCAAGCTTGCCTGACTGTTCCCCCACCTCCCCACCCCCACCCCCACATTCTGTCACTCTGTCAGTCCCTTCTGAAAATACTCCTGTCACAGGCTGGTCCAGGCTCACCCCTCTCGTCCTGCCTCTCACTATTCTCTCCCACCCTGCCCAGCTCTCCCGCCTTCCTGTCCGTGGCCGGCCAGGGCTTCGTGCCAGCCCACAGGCCCCATGTCTAGAGCTGCACAAACACCACTAAGCCCTCTGAGCTTCTAGGAGCTGGGCCTGCCCTCCACAGGAGATTAAGGGTCCACCGTGAGTCAGCAGTCCCCCGGGGCTTGAAGCCCGAGACTCTTGGCTGGGCCTCTATCAGCTGAGACATTCCCCATCCCTTCCTCCTACCCTCTCTCCTGTGGACCCCTTCTCCTCATTCCCCCGGAACTTAGGTGGGCCTCTGTCCCCACAAACAGGGCTGTCAGAGTCCCCGTGTGTCTCCCTCCCTCCCCCAACCCAGCTCTGGAGCTGTCCTGCCCAAAGCGCTTGGCCTTGGTGGTTGGCCACGTCTGTAAGGCAGAGAGGGCAGGGCTTGCTGGCAAGAGTAGCATTCCGGAAGCATGGGGGTGTAGGGTATGCGTACCTCCTCTCCTCGGCTGTGAGTCTCTGGGTTCCAGGACGCAGAGGGAGCAGCTGCCAAGACTCACCCACAGGCCTTCAGTGCCTACACTCTGAATCACAGCTACTCAGTACGGTGTGCTGAGTCACCCCCAGGAGTCTGGGGAGACAATATAGGCCTATTTTTACAAGATTTGCTGGTGTACCCAGGCGCTTAGAAAACGCTTGATAATTATTGCCAAAAATAGGTATTGGCCCAGGGTCTCCCATGCTGTAGCCAGCAGCTCCTCTAATGAGGGGCCTGGACACCACATGTGCGGCCCCACCCTGGCCATGGTGGGGGAGGGGGCCTGGATTTCAGCAGGTAGGGTGCCCCTCGCCTCCACAGGGAGAGTGTCCTGGACCTGAACTTTGCTGCTTGAGGGGAGAGGAAGGGGACCTGCAGGAGAAGCCCTCAGCTCCACCTTCAAGGAACAGGGACAGCGTCTCTGTGCCAAGTACTCTCTGAGTCACCTATTGCCATTCCCATTCATGGAAGAGAGAAATCTGGTGCCTAAGAGCAAATGGTTCAAATTTCCGACTTCTTGGAGATCCCAGAATTTTTCGGTGTCAATAAACAGAAGTCCCCAGAGGACTCCTCCTTCTGGTGGGGGGTGTCGTTCTCTTGATCTTCCAGCCAGTCCATGAACCTTCAGCGGGCTCTGGACCATAAGCCTTAGAGCCACCACGCTCCTGGAGATCACCTTGTCCAGCCCCTCACTTACTGAGGAGCCAACAGAGACTCAGAGCAGGGACAGGGCCTGTCCAGGTTGCAGAGCTAAAATACCGGGCTCAGCCCTGGGGTGAACACTGTGGAGGTGAAGTTAGGTAAGGCACAGCCTCTGCCCTCAAGAGTCCCAGATTTGCAGGGGAAGCAGTCATTTGTGAATTCAGTAATGATATAGGTAGACTGTAATTAGATGCATAAAAAGTTGAAATGAATTTGCATCGGGAAGCAAAAATGCTAACACTCCTACACAGGAAATTAGGGCAGGTATCGTGGGGAAGAGTATTAGAGTTGACCTTCCAAAGATGGGTTAGATAGACACTCAGGGATAGGAGAAGGGGGAGAGGGGAATGCAGATGAAAGAAACACCTTGAGATGGGATGTGCAAGCAATGTAGACCATTTTGGCTGTGGCATAGGATGCTGAAGCTAAATAATGGCAGGTGGGGAAGGGACGGGGTTGGGGGAGGGGTAGTCAGAGGATGGAAGGTCTGGAATGCCCAGGGTGAGAAATAGAAACTTTGTCACCATTATTATTGTCTAAAAGCACCAGGTGGCAACATGCCAGGCATTTTACTGAGCAATATTAATCACATAATGCAGAGTCGGCACTTTCTAGGAGCTTAGAATTTCAGACAAAGAATGAAATTATGGACAGATATTAAAGGCACATATTAAACATAAGCATAAATCAAAAACTGTTTAACATGTAAGTATTTAAGTGCAAGTAAAGGAATAAGTGCATTTAATGGGCCAGTGAGGGAAGGGGCCATCTGGGGATTTGTTCCTGGAAGGTCTCTCTCTGTCCTCAGCCTTCCCTGGGCTCTACAGCTCTGAGAAAGGTCCAGAAGGGCCAAGACATCAGTCTTAATATTAGACACTGGCTTAGTGTGGCTTTGTCTTCCAGATGGTTGATTTTTTGATACAGAACTCTTTCTAATTCTCATTAATTGATCCAGTCTTCTACTATGTCCATTCCTGAGGTCCTAGCACAAAGGAGACAGCCTGGAGGGGGCAGGGGATGGAGATCAGGGCCACTGAGTACAGTGGTGCATGTTATCCACTGCACAAGAGGGAGAAAATGGGAGCTGAAGTCCAGACTTCCTGCTTGCTTCAATCAAAAGAGTAGAGGGAATTGTCCACCTAGAGCAGGAGGTACCTGTTTCTCATCCACACAAATGCATCGTATGGGCTTGTGGTTCTGACAGGGATGTGGCCAAACACCTTCTTCAGATAATGTTTCTGTCTTACCCTCCCCTCCACCTCCCACCATGGGATATGGGAAATATTTCCAGCCTGATGCCCTGGGCTGGGTGCCAGCATGAAGATGACTCTCTGTGCCCCAGCTCTCCACACCAGACACCTAGCTCATTTTGTGCTTCATTAAGCTGGAGATCTGAGAAAGGGCAGAATAAAATCTTTGCTTAAATATATCAAAGAACAAGAAGAACCCACATATGTGCTCTGAGTGCCTACTGGGTCAACCCTTTCTGCAAACTTTTTAACAGACCTCTGGCTATCCTGGTGCATGGTGGCAAACACGGCACTCGACACTTCATTACATGGTGAGTTGGAAGCCCCCTGAAGCCCCCAGTGAGCAGCGATCACCCTCGCCACCTCCTGTCCCCCACATACAGTCCCTGCTTGGAGCTGCCCAGCCTCTGTCTGTATGAGCATTTTAAATGACTTTGAGCTCACCATCCCCCCGGACAGCCCCTTCTATTGTGAGTGAGCTCTGGCTGTGTTAGCATCTCCTCTCTTTGTTTGGCTGCAGTTCAACCTCTGTAATTTCCAATGTTAGCTCTGGCTCTTGCCCTTGTTGCCATACAGATTTGTAGATTCAAAAAGAAAAAGAAAAAAATGACACTGTCCCCCCAAACTATTTCTTCTTACTCCTCACTCATCTGTCCCTGTACCATAAGAAGCAGCCCTCAATACTCCCAGCCAAACCGTTGCCCATTGCCCATGCGATGTACCATTCTTGGCCCTGTTCCTATTCTCTGTGCCTGATTCTTGTGCTGCTTTCTTGATTATAGGCTGGCAAGACTCATTTGGACCCGACCTCCTTAAGCATTGGTTCTTGACTTCCTTCCTCAAAGCCTCCCACCCCTTTGTTTCTGCTCCTCCAAGCAGCTCCTGATGAATACCTTGCCTGGATCAGCACCAGGGTTTTCATGAACAGTTGCACAGGTTGTGCATTGCTCTGCAACGCATCAGGCTCTAGATCCTATTTTTATTCCTTCAAGTCCCTGCTGTGGCAGTCAGTATCCCTGCTGAGTTTCCTGGGTCCCTTTTGAGGGGGGGCAGATATAGGCAGAAGAAAATGAGGTATTTTCTGGAGTCTCTTGGTCCTCCAACTACCCACTGACTTTTCTGAAATGGACTGTGAACTCTCAGAGGGCAGAGTACACATCTTACCTATCTCTGGGTCCTGAACACCAAATTCCAACCCAGGGCCCTAGTCTCAATGTTCCAGAAGTGTTACTTGAACAGCTGGATAAATGAAGAGCTCAGTGAGTGACAAAAGAGTAAGATTTGACTGCTCAGGTAATAGGAGGAAGACGAGAACGAGTACGCAGCTTAACCTCCCTCTGCTTCAGAGACTCTAAAGGCCAAAGCAGGGGCACCGGGTGGCTCAGTCAGGTAAGCAGCTGATTCTGGATTTTGGCTCAGGTCATGATCTCAGGGTTGTGGGATTGAGCCCCATGTTGGGCTCCACACTCAGCGCAGAGTCTGCTTGAGGACTGTCCCCCTCTCCCTCTGCCCCTTCCCTCTCTCTCAGTCTCTCAAATAAATAAATAAATAGTCTTTAAAAAAATAAAGGCCAATGCACTTTCTGTATCAGTATTAATAAGATTTCAGCAAAGGGCTGGATCTAAGACCCCTGTCTCAGAGAAGTAGCTTTCCCATGGGTCAGCAATAAACACAATAACCAGCTACAGGACCCAGTAAATTCCCCTTGTCCCCCAGGTGTCCCCTTGTGCTCCCCTGGGAATGTAGGAACAGCCTACATTCAGCCTACCCGCCACATTTGTGCCTTTTTCTGGCCCTGGAAGCCTGTATGTACCCAGGGGAAAACCTGGGAGGTCTGAAGTTTCAGAGGAAACCCTCAGGCTGGAAGTTTTCTGTGAGGTTCTGAGACTATCTGATGCCCTGAGGAATGACAGGCAAGACCTTCTCTGCCACTCCAGCTTTCTCTTTTTCAAGTGAAAATAAAAGAAGGCTAGAATGCTGGCCAGGGCTGGGCAGTGTCTCATCATAGAAGCAGCCGAACAGAGTGGAAATGCCCTCTGTAATGTGAATCCAGAAGATCTACTTTGGGTTTTGGCTCTGGCGCTATTCACTCGAAGAAGCTATGCACCTTTCTCATCTTCACTTTCTTTACCAAAAAGGAGTGCTCCCTACTGCCCAAGAACCAGGAAAGTGCTTTGCAAACTGAAGAACAATGGAAAGGGCAAGTGAGAGGGCTGCTATTGAAAAGAGCTCCCAGCCCAGCTGCTGACAAAGCCACTTGCTGTGCCAGCTCCCTGACTGTCCCCAAGGTGCATTTGACCCCATGTAACATTATACCGAGGCCCCACACAGGCCTCAGACTTTGGTGACCTGACCCTAGCAAGCTGCCTTATACCCTGTGGACTGGTGTGGTCTGTGAGGGCAGGCACGGAATGCTATAATCCCACAAGGGCACCCGAGCTCTGTTTCCTAATCCATGGGTGGGGTTTGATGGCTCCGATGGGTTTGTTTAAATTTCAACTTCTACTTCCTAGGGTCTGAGGGGCAGCCATTTTTTGGTATCGTCTCCCTCTCCAACAGAGAGATGGTAGCCCATCCCTCAGAGCCTTGAGGCAAAGCCTCGGGCTCCTTCTGGGGAATGGTTCTGGTCAGCCTGGCAACAGAACCACCTGCAGCAGGGCCCAGGACGGAGGACCAGCCCCTGAAGAGTCTGGGGTGGAAGGGGTGGGCAAAGACTGGGAGGGAGGAGAGCGAGCAGAAGGAGAAAAGCCTCCATATTCCTCAGGCCTGAAGGGGAGCAGGAAGGAAAGGGAAGGACACATGACAGGTCAGGGAGTGAGGACGAAGCAGGAGGGAGGCAGAGGCTCTGGGAATAAGGTCATGGAATGACCTTGGGGGACTGTCCCTCTGCCCAGAGCCTCTGCTTTGGGGGCCTCCCGGAGGTCCCATGCTGAAACCAGCCAGATTTCCACCTGACTTGGCCCCACTTTGTTGGGAAACTTGGAAATTCTGTGGTTGCTGACTTTAATGATTAAATCCTCTCTGCTTCTGAGGAGCTGGTCCCCCAGCAGACCAGCAAGTGCATGTTTCCGTGGGCGTAACGGAAGCAGGCATGTTTCCTGCCTGGTGGGGAGGAGTTTGCTTAGGAAATAGGCTGGCTGCTCCCTACATTCTGGAGCTGACCACAGAGGCCTGCCCCCTCCCCGGCAGCCAGGGCCAGACCAGCAGCTGCTGGGTGCCGGCCACAAGTCCCTCGCTGGCTTCTGACCCACACATGCCCCAGTGCGCATGCACACGCTCCTGGCCCACGGCTCCATCAGACCTGGCACCTGGGGGGCAGGGTCCTTGTCGGTGTCTTGTGGGGGGAGCCTGTCTGAGCTCCCAGGTCTTGCCTGAACACCCAGCCCACGGATTAAAGTGTTGACTACTGTAAAGCACAGTCACAGCCCAGCAGTCTCTGAACGCCCGCCCAGTCCACCTTCTGAAGTGTGTCATGTGCACAGGACTCCCAGTGTGTGGCTGTGGGACCACCCACAGTGGGAGGGCTCCTGGGGGGCCAGAGGGCGCGTCCCCCACGGAGCTGCCATTGTCCTACACCCCCTTCCCCCACCAATCTGGCTTCTTTCTCTAGCCTCATTGCCCTCTACACTGTTTTCTCTCCCTCTCTCCCCTGTCTTTCCATCTATAGCTCTCTCTTCTTGCTATAGTTCCGTCTTTCCATCCCCCTCTGTGGCTTTCTCCGTATTTCTGTCACTCTCTTTCCTCTGCTCTGTATGTCTCTGTCTCTGTGTCTCTTGCTCTCTGCCTCTTAGTCCATTTCTGAGTGTCTCTCAGTTTCCGCCTGCCTCTCATACCTCTTTGTCTGTCCCTTTGTCTCTCTTTCTCTCTGTGTCTCTCTTTTAGACAGGACCTCTTTGATTCTCAGTCTCTCTCTCGCTCTCAGCCTCTGTCTGATCAGCCCTCCCTGTCTCTATCTCTCATCCTGAAGGGAAAAGTGTCCCAACCAAATGTCCAACAGGACCGAAGCCCTCCCAGGGGCCCCACACGACAGAGCAAGATGGGCTACTGGGCTAGGTCCATGTCACGTTGGTGTAACGGCTTTACTGAAATGTCCGTCCCCCCACCCCCCCCGGGCCACAGGAAGCCAGTGTCAGGGAGAGAGAACAGTACGGAGCAATGTGGAGCAGTGGGTGTCCTGGGCCTGCAGAGTGGGGCTCTCTCCACACGCACATCTGCTCTCCCTCCAGGAGAGAGCCCAAAGGGGATGACTCCTGTGTCCGCTCACCCTGGGAAGCCCCGTATCTCCCTCCGAGGAGTCCACGTTCTCCTTCTTTGTGTTCTTTGGTCCTTCCAAGTGGTAGGAAAGACTTTTAGAAACCAGTGCCTGAACAAAATGCCAGTAGGAAAACCACAGGTTTCTGCTTTCTGAGTGGGAAGGGGCAAAGCTGGGGCTGAAAAATAGAGAATTAAGGAGTGTTTAATAGGTAAAACAATGCAGGGTCCTATAACCTGAAAGCTTTTGAAAGGACAGCTGGAGCCAGGGCTTCTGACTACGCACACCTATGGCCAAGTTAACCGCCCTCCCCACCAAGGTCCCCCGGGATGACTAATATATAAATCAGAGTAATACTAATATCCATTTGTCTTGAGTTAGTTAGCCACTCTTCCTATATGATCTTAGTCAATCTTGCCGCAAATCCTGGGTAAGTAGTCATCTCTCCATTTTACAGAAGAAGAAACTGAGGCTCAGAGACATGAAGTAACTTGCCCAAAGTTATAACTAGTGGGTAGAACAGCTAAGATTAGAACCTAAGACTGTCAGACTCCACATCGCATGCTTGCCCCATTTTTACACGAAAGAAACATTTTTAGTTGAGCGGAGATGGTTCTTTTCATATCTGAGTGTCCTTTCTGTGGGTGGCTCAGAACAGAGAAACACATGGACAAGATTAAGCATCAGGTCAAGCTGACCTCCTCTCCCTGCCTTCCAGGCAGCAGGTGGTTTCTGAGCATGTCCGGGAGCGATGCTGTTTCCAATTAGTCCAGGTAGCAAAGGCCCACACCGATGTCTGGGGAGCTTCAAAAACCACTCCCACTTGCTGCGCCTTCAGCTTACCCATGGTCAAAAACCAAAACCAAAACACAGACATCAAAAGCTTAAGAAAAATGTAGGGAAGAAAAATTTACAACCGATAAAAATTCTATCATTCTTTTTCCTTTTCTTTGAATTAGGATAAAACTGATATGATTCTCATTACTATGGCAGAACACTTTTTCCACTAGATTCGATCTCAGTGTCTAAGAAGAGAAGGTAGGGCCGCCTGGAGACTTCCTCCCCATGTAGCACGGCTTCTGGTCGGCCGTGATTGGGTGGCTTGTATGTGCCCTCCAGTTCTCAGGTCAGAGAGGACTTCAGAAATGAGAAAGCAAGGAGGGGGAAAAAGACATTTGATTCAACTATGTCTAGACTCCCCATTACTTCTTCCAGTGGGGAGAAGATTTGTGTTCACCGTGATCTTTTCTGCAAACCAAAAGGGAGACAGAGCGGCCTGAGAGGAAGCCAGGCATGGAACATGCCAGACACACTCAGGGGTATTTAAACCTGCCCGGGCCCATGGAGTTAATCTCACCCTGCAGTGACCTCATGGGGACAAGATGTGTATATCTGGTGCCAGGATGAGGCTGTGGCTTCACACAAAAACAGTTTATGAGGTTTGAAAGAACTCAGGTCTCTAATCATATGGCCATGACCTGGAAAGTACACACCCAGAGTGGATTCTGGCCTAATTATCAATTTGGCCATCTTTACTGATGACATCAACCCCGTTCCATTCCATTCCACAAATATTGCCTGAATTCCTACTGTGTGCCAGTGCTGAATTAGCCACTGAGGATGCAGACACCGATCAGCCATTCCCTCTGACCCTAAGGAGCTCATTACCTCCAGGAAAAGAGATCGCGTAAGTCGCTTGAAGAAGGAACGCTGTTGGACAGTCATGAAAGGTGCTTTGAGGGCCCACTAGGGAACTAGGGATTCCAAAAAAGGGTTTGGGGAGGACATATGAGGACAAATTGACTCACTTCTTGATCATATAAACCATAGCCAGTTCAATTTTATGGACAAGTTCTTATCATTTAGGAACTTTTAAAAATGATTTAATACCTTTTATTTTTTATTTTTAATGCCTTTCTTGCCAGACTGTTAAGCTTCATAGGGGCTGGGCTACAGATATGCCCTGTGCATAGCATATCTCCAATGGTGAGACGGTGTCTGGTCTGGTGAGTAGTCAAGAAAATCACGAAACTGGGGCAGCTTGCAGACTGTGGGGATGGACAGGAGATGGAGAAGGAGTAAGGAACAAAAGTCCCACTCACCAATTATCCTACAAAACAAGAGTGAATAAAAGCAAAGTCTCCCCAATTACACACACACACACACACACACACACACACACACTACAGTCAATTAAGGGTATAGGATGAATTGTGGGCTTCATACTTCCATGGTTTTCAAGCTTTGAGCCATCAAGTGGCAGATACTGTGGTTGGATCTTTCAGCGGCCACTTCAACTTCTTTTTTCTTGCCATCTCTAGCATAGAGCCTAGAAACCTAAAACAGTTCAGCCTTTATGGCCTCTAGGGATGGTCATAAGAGATGCAAAGGCTGGAGGTACAGCAGCCATCCTGCAACCAGGAGGACCAAGCCACACCCAAGCAAGGCAGGCTCAGAGGCAGTAGTATCCCCTGGGGTCCCAAAAGCCCTTTGCAGATCTGCAACGCCAGCCCTGGACCATTCACCCCTGGGCATCTTATAGGTGCAAAAAGATCCCTTCATTGTTCAAGTCACTCTAGTTGGTGTATTTTACTAGTATTTGAGCCCAAGCCTAATACATAGGAAGTAGCACTACTGAGCCCTTTACAGGTGCCAGAGGCTTTCATTCATCATCCATCACACTGAGAGGCACAATTAGCTACCATTTATAGAGCATTTACTTTATGCCAGAAACTATTTCAGGTTATTTACCTGTACGAACTCTTTACTCCTCATTTATTATCAATCCCATTTTAGAGATGAAGAAACAGGCCGGGACAGGCTATATAGCTGGCACACATCTGGGAAAGGATAGAATCGCTAGTTGAGCTCTTCGCCACCCCCATCATCCCTGACATGTCCTCCCAATCCCAATCTGAAGGCATTCTCAGAGGGTGCCCCCCCAGACCTGCAGCATCAGCACCACCTGGGAACTTGTTCGAACCAGAGACCAACTGAGTCAGAAACTGAAGGGGTAGGGCCAGCAGTCTGGAGTTTTAAGCCCAGAAGGACTTCCTGCTGTGTGCTAAAGCTTGAGGAACTACTGCTTTAGAATATGTGGAGAGCCTTTGTTGTTCTCTTCTGGACATCCCTTGTTGCACCTGCTGTCAGTCTCCTCCTTAGGCTCCAGATCTTACCGTCCCATCTTGATTCTGGGTGCTAGTTGATCTCCTTGGCTGTCTTTATGCATGAAGAAAAAGGATTCTTTGCTGTTATGGCCCCAAGCCTACGTCGGACCTCAGGTCTGCAGCCACTTAAACTCCGTGATGTCCCAGCTCCATGTGTGCAAGGCCAGAAATAGTCCTTCTAGCAGCCGTAGCCCAGCCCAGCACTGCCCCACACTGAATCAGCTCATTTGCTATTCCAGGCCCTTCAATCTCTTCTTCATTCATGTCAAAACACCTTCCAGATTCCATCTTGGGAAGCCCCACCATGAGCTCCCCTTCCCTCTCTGCCCTATCTTTGGCCCTGGTGGCCTTTGAGAGTCTGAGTTAGAGCCTGGAGCCACACAGGTGCTTCTAAATTCCAGATTTTGTGACTTTCTTCACAGTCTCAGAACTAGAAGGAGATTTTGGTGCCCCCCCCCAATTCAATCCCCTGATTTTACTGGAAAACTGAGGCCAAAGGAGAGGAAGTGATAGGTCCGATTTATCAGAAAGTGGGTGGGAGAACAAGGGGGACCCCAAGTCTGCCCGGCAGGATGCTGCGTCTCTGACACCCAAGAGCATCTTCATGTCACCAGCTCAAGTCACATGCTTTCTAATTGTTAAGGGGGCAAAGAGGCCCAGTTGCTTTAGCTTCTGTGGGACAATGTTCAAGATCAAACCCTGGCCTAACTTGCACTTACTGATGCTCCTCTCAAGGGTGGAGAGAAATCTCAGGCCTGTGGAGTGGGAAAGAAGCTGGGCCTACCGACCTGGCTGGGAAGAGACCGGAAGATTTCTGTAGCAACCATGATCTCCTTTGGATCTACACAAGCTCAAGTTTGAACCATCCACGGGAAGATAAACGGATTTTTATGATGTTGGTGGGATGAGGAACAGACAAATGGGGATCATAAGTAAAGGGACCTTGTAGGGAGGGCAAGAATTACTGTGTTTGGTTTCTCCAAGGCTGCTGGGAACATAAATGCAGGCCCTTTGAGAGTGGCTATTGCCTTGTTCCCTCAGCACAAAGTCCCATTTCTCAAGGTAACGAGGGCAGAGGGATACCGCACGTCCAAGCTAAGTCCCAGCAGAGCGGGTCTGCCCTGGAGGATGGCTCAACAGAGGCCAAGTTAATTTGCTTAAATTAAATTGCCATACCTGGGTGCTCAGTATAATTTTAAAGTGATATGAACCTCAGAACCCTTGTTTCTGGGTCGGTTATTTAGTCATGACGCCTCCTGGCATTCACAGGCAGCCAATTTCTTCTGAAAGAATTTCTACTAATCTCTTCTCCAGGAATAGACCTTGGCTCGCAAGGCAGTATCAGTGAGTTCAAGGCGTAGCTTGACTCCAGCCCTCACTGGCAGAGCAAGACACCCGGCCTGTAGGCAAGTGGATGGGGATTTGCCGAGGCTTCCGCTGGTCTGCTGTGTGCTAAAGCTTGAGGAATCACTGGATTCCTCAACCAGGATGGTTGCAGTGATCTGTGAACTTTGGAGAACCCCTTCTCCGGGGCTTGGGGGCGTAAGGTTTGAAGAAGAGGGTGACAGTAAGGAAGGGCAGATGTTCAGGCACATGTGACCAGCCTTAGCCCTATTATTTTCTCCCTCCCTCTGCCTGCTGCTCCCCCAGAGCTCCTGCGCACTCTCTCTCTCTCTCTCATTCTCTCTCTTGTGCGTGCATTCTCTCTCAAATAAATCAATACAATTTTAAAAACATAAAAACAAAAATACCATAAGACTTTACTAAAGGATATAAAAGAGGTCTTGAATAAATCTGGTTATCTTGTTCCCAGAGGAGAAGATGTAATCTCATAGCAATGTCCATCTTTTCTTTATTTATCTTTAAATTTAGTTCAATTTTTCCAAAAAGTCAGAAGGAAGCTATCCTGAGGATGATTCTAATATCCCTCAGGAAGAGGATTTGCAGAGGCAGAGCCAAGTAAATGTGAGGAAGAGAAGCAAAGGGACATAGGAAAGAGGGAAGCAAATCTGACTTTCATGCTCTGGTGACTGAAACTCCACGGTGGCAGCACAGACACCAGGAAGCCCAGCAGAGAGTGAAGAAATGGGTTCTGGGAGCAGTTTAATTGACTCCTTGCCCTCCCTACATCTCCTGCTCCACCCACCCACCTCTTCTGGGCCCAGAAGCTGTAGAGGCCTGCCAGGCAGGTGAGGGACCCGGAGGAAACAGGCCAGGTGGTTGAGGCAGGGCTCTCTCCCTAAGAGAGCCTCGGGGGAGATTCTGAAGGAAGCACGACTCTGGCCACGTGTATCCTGGCAAGTCCCTACCACATCCCACCTCTGTGAGCTGAGGATGTGACATTTTTGGGACCTTGAGACCCAGAAAACCAGGAGCAGCGAGTTCCTCCTGCAGCCTCTGCAGGGGCCTGTCTACCCGCTCTGGCACGAGTCTCCTCCACAACCACCAGTTTTCCAGTCACTGAGCCACAGGGGCAGGCAAAGAGGGGGAAACAACATACCCCAGACACCTGTAGCCCCAAGGAGAGGAAAGTCCCAAATATCCAGAACAGCCTTCTGAAGAGCCAGCGGAGGAGACAGATGACAATGTTAACAACAAAACAATGAAAAGACCCCAATGCAAACATCCTGAAACCCAAACCATGATTTTCAGGGAAAAAAGAAAAAAGTGAATAATTTAAGGGAAAGGTAGAGCTGAGACTCGAATTGGTGTGGTCTGGAAGATAAAGTGGGAGAAATATCACCAAGCAGAGAAAAATACAAAGAAACTGAGATTGTGAGATTTTTGAGCACAGATCTAGGAGACCTAACAAGGGACTAATTGAGTCCTAGAGATGGTGGGATAACATCTACAGACTCTTGGGGTCAAGAATAGCAGCCCCCAAATCCTATACCTAGACAAGTTGTCAGTCACCCATGAGAGTTGAAATACATACATTGATATTTTTATAAGATTGCATGGATTCAAAAATTATAAGACTCTCTGAAGGGAACAGTTTTTAAAAGACTCCAACCAAAATCAGATGGATTGTAATAGAGAAGAGAGGAAACAGGATGATCAGTAAATGATGTTTAACTATATATACACATACACACACATATATACACACAAATCTATGTACTTACGTACATATATGTCTCTGTGCCCATAGATACGTACACATATATATAGCTCGATAGATATGTATAATAATAGACTGTGTGAAAATGTGTAATGCTGAATAAGGATTCTTAAAATAGAGGTGAAATACTGCAAAGAATATGCTAATAAGATCTAGGAAGAAAAGTACTGTGTAATTTCAGCAAAACCTAGCAGTTGGGGGCAGGGCATACAGAGTAGAAGCATCCTAAAGGCTCTTGGGGTAAGGAGAAGAAAACAGGGAAAGCGAACATATTCTAAGTATCTCATTGGTGGAGGGAAGAAACACCTAAGTGGGAAAGATAATAAGGGAACAGAGTATCTAAGTGGGAGAAAAATAGCTTTTTCTCCTATAATAGTAAAGAGGAAAAGCACCAGAAAACGAAAGGGAAGATAACCATTAATGAGATGGAAAGAGGGCAGGGGAATGCCCACATTAGCAAGGGTGAAATGGAACAGCAATTTGAGCAAATTAGCAAGATTAAAGGAAAAGAAAAAGAATCATCACAAGCGTAAGGAGTCAAATCAAGGACAATCGTTGTTAGGCAAAGTGTGAATGAACCGAATTCTCTGTTTAAAAAACAGAATCTAAAATAATTAATTAATTAACAGAATCTGCAAGAGTGGGCCAGGCAAAGACACCAACAACAACACAACACAGAACTAAACACCCAAATCGATCTTACTACTGTTTAGAAGAAGCACACCTCAAAGTGACAGAGAAAATTTAAAAGTCTAGGAACAGGGGCACCTGGGTGGCTCAGTGGGTTAAGCTTCTGCCTTCGGCTCAGGTCATGATCACAGGGTCCTGGGATCGAGCCCCGCATCGGGCTCTCTGCTCAGTGGGGAGCCTGCTTCCCTTCCTCTCTCTCTGCCTGCCTCTCTACCTACTTGTGGTCTCTCTCTCTGTCAAATAAATAAATAAAATCTTTAAAATAAAAAAAAAAGTCTAGGAACAGATCCATATAGATAGGAAATATTTCATAATGACTGTTGCAACTCAGGTATGTTTTAGGGACAATTTAAAGTTGGATCAAAAGAACAATATCTGTAGCAAAGGAGGCACCCTCAGAAAATTTAAAGGCAAACAACTGATTCAGAGAAAATATTTACAACAAAGAACTAACATCCAGAATCTGTAAAGATATCCCACAAATCAGTAAGAAAAAGAAAACTGCCCAGTACAACGATGAGCAAAGGATAATGGTCAAAGCCAAATGGTCAAAATACCTGTAAGTGGAGGATCAGTATTACTTAGAGTAAATGGGGAAATGCTCCTTATTACAACACAACGCCATTTTTCTCTCGTCAGATTGGCCAAAGTGTTAAAGATTTATAACATCAAACTGTGGCAATGGTTTGGGGGGAGAAGAAATACAGACTCTTTGGAAGTCAAATGGACAGTATCTAAAACAATATTTTGGGTTTGAATCAAATACAATTGCAAAGAAGTGCATTTCTTTTGACTCAGAAATTCTATTTTTTTGTCCTTATTCTAGAAGAAGGCACATGTGTGCAAGAAGGCATGTGCACAGCAAAACACTGACAATAATGTAATTTTCCATGAATAAGGGAACAGTTAAATAAGCTGTGGCACACCCCATCTATGGAATATCGGGTGGTTTAATCTTAATGGCTATTAAAAAGAATGAGTTGCCATATACTTAATGTAAAGTATACTTAATGTTAAGAAAGACAAAAAGGTATTTGTGACATATTGTAAAGTGAAAGAAGTAAGCTGCAGAATTATTTATATAGTGTGTCACTGTGGTAAGCAAAATCCCACAAAATTATATATATATATTTTTTAAGTTTTTATTTATTTATTCGACAGACAGAGATCACAAGTAGGCAGAGAGGCAGGCAGAGAGAGAGGAGGAAGCAGGCTCTCCGAGGAGCAGAGAGCCCTATTCGGGGCTCGATTCCAGAACCCTGGGATCATGATCTGAGCTGAAGGCAGAGGCTTTAACCCACTGAGCCACCCAGGCGCCCCGCACAAAATTCTATTATACTCTAGTGCATAATTATGTAAATGGTAGGGCACACCTGGGTGGCTCAGTGGGTTAAGTCTCAGACTCTAGGTTTCTGTTCTGGTCTTGATCTCAGGGTCCTAGGATGGAGCCCACCTGCAGTTCTGTGCTCAGCAGGGAGTCTGCTTGGGGATTCTTTCTCCCTTAGCTCCTCCCTCTGCTCACACTCCGTCTCTAAAATAAAATAAATAAATCTTTTTTTAAAAAACTGGGTAAATGCGGGGGGGGGGTTCCTGGGTGGCTCAGTTGGTTAAGTGACTGCCTTCGGCTCAGGTCATGCTCCTGGAGTCCCAGGATCGAGTCCCACATCGGGCTCTCTGCTCAGTAGGGAGTCTACTTCTCCCCTGATCTCTCCTCTCATGCTCTCTCTCATTCTCTCAAAAAAAAAAAAAAAAAATCTTAAAAAAATAGTTAAATGGGGAGGGGACTGGGATTGGGGACAAGCAAAGGGAATATTAGTTTCATCCATATAGTTTGAGTTTTTACAATAAAAAAGTAATCATGAATCATATATGTGTAATTAAAAAATAGGTTTATCCATAACAAGAAGAAATACCTTCATGCTTTGAAGGGCAGATGAGACCATTAATCCATTCATAAATGCCTACTGTAGGCCAGTGGCTGTTGGGGAGAAAAAAAATGACTCATGTATAGCTGAGTCCCGGAGGCATTCTCTGTCTGGTAGAGGAGATGAGACTTGTAAACCAGTTTGTGAAATATGTCAGCAAAATATGATCCAAGCCATAGGGGGCATACAGACCAATGCTTAAGGAGTTCTGGGAGGAGATTAGCCCTGGGGGAAAGAAGAGAGGAGGAAAAGGAAACAGGAAGCTCTTCATGGTGAAAGCAGTGTGTGTACGCGCGCGTGCGCGCGTGCACGTGTGTGTGTGTGTGTGTGTGTGTGTGTGTGTAGGAGTGCCCCAAAGGCACCTAACAGTGTTTGGGAAGGAGTGGCTGCCGGGTTAGGAAAGATCCCCAGTGGGAAACCTACATGCACAAGGGCAATGGGGAGAGAATTTGAGCAGGAGACCTCAGTGGGAGAGCAGTGAGCACTGGAGTTTGAGTAGCCTGAGGACAGTGGGGGAGGGGTGAGTAGGGGGGAGCAGTGGGTGATAAAGCAAAAAAGAGAAACCAGGGCCAACGTGTTCATTTAGCTAACACTTCCTGAGTGCCGGTGAGTTTCACTGCCTGATGAGGGGTGGAGAAGACATTGTCTGGAGCAAGGGATATGGGGCTGATTAGGTATTTACAGACAACTATAATGTCATGCACTCTTCATTATCAAAGAAATGTGGCCAGGCTGAGAGCTTCAGATGCAATTTACAAAGCATCCAGAACCACAGAAGGTTTCTCAGGCAAGGACTGCATGATCTGTTGTAGGAAACTCACTATGGCGCCATTGTGTGTGAATTACAACAGGTGCTTACAATGGGCTGGACCAAAGGCCATCAGAGCCCAGTAAGAGAGTGACAGAGAGTAAGAGGAGGAAAGAACAGACCTGAGCACGAAGGAAGAATTGCTGGGACTTAGTGACCTTGGTTTTGAACACATTGTGTGGAAAGTATTTGGGGACACTTAAGCAGAGGGGTGTCAGCTAAAAGAGGAGGTTGGACAAGACGATCTTGGCTAGGCCCACTGGCTGGAGATAGCAGATTTAGGAGTCCTCATTTCCTGGTGGAGGACATTGGAGAGATCAGTCCAGGAGAGCACTTTGTGTGGAATGAGGAAAGGGGAGTCTTTCTGGAATCTCTTGGGATCTCAGCAGAGCAGAAAAGATCTAGGAAATGATGCCAGGATTTCAATGATCCAGAAAAGTCACAGAGGCCCTAGAGGGGAATTCGGTTCTGACCTCTCCACCTCAAACTTGGGCTCCTCTCTCCGAGGCAGGAGGCCCATCTGATTCTGTATGTGCAGAGCAGCATCTGGGAGCTGATTGAATGAGGCAGGGACAAGAAGGATTCAACCATAATGTGGAAGAAGGGGGGACATAAACTTGGCATTCAGGATGGAAGGGCTGTTAAATGAGAGGCGTCACTGTGGCTTTTGATTAGGTGCCCCAACCCTGGAGGTGGGGCTCTGCCCCTTGGCCATTGTTCACTGGCCTCCCCTGTAGCTTGTGTGGGGGCACAGACCATCCCCAAGCCACGGAAGAGAAGAACGGGAGCAGACAGCTCTTCCCGCCTCTACGGGGATGCAGGACTTTGCTTCACATGGGCTGCAGGTAAGCGGTAAATGACAGGTGTTTTACAATCCCAGAGTGAAGTCTCCTTCAATACATACTTTTGTCTTTATGTCACTCAGATCTCACTTTTCCATGTGTAAAATTCAAGCTGGGTTGGCATTCCAGGCTTCCATAATCTGGTGTCATACGACTTAGCTGTGGCCTCCCATTCCTCACAGGACAAACCAGTGTTCTCCTTGCTACCCACATATAGCCATGCTGGGCCTCGAAGGACACATTCACATTACAATGTGACCTCTTTGTACCTTCAAATCATGACCTCAGAGGAGTGGGCGATGGGAATATTCCTGGAAGCCACTCCTACATGAGGACCGCTAGCAATGGATTAAATATACACACAAGTGACGGTGGACGACCACAGTATATCCCACCAAGCCCAAACTCATCTTACCCATGACCAGACCCTAAAAATGCCCACAACCACTCCAAGCCACCCAGCACATGAAGTATGTGGTGGAGGGAAACTGGAATAGAGAATATCCTACTTGTGCAAAATTTGCCCTGCCATTTAAAAAAATATGTGACATATGAATAAATCACTAGGGCTCTTCCTTAGGCCTGAGAAGGGGCCTGTGCAAATGTGGGGTCCCTGTAGCTTAAATGTCACTTGCTTTGCTTAAATCTGCTTCATCCTGGGTCTTCCCCTCAACACGGCCTCAAGTGGGATGTGTCCTTGACTGAAGAGCTCGGTTCCTTCTACGGTAGCTGCCCTGCATGATTCTCCTTTATTCTGGTCACTGTCTCTGTGCTTAGAGCTTTTAATGCTTTGGCTCCTTATTGCACTACTGTTTGAGGTTCCCCTAGGCTCATGCCTTTGCAAACAAACCCTCCTCAGAGTATCCTATTCTGGGTGTGCTCTCTGTTTTCTGTCCGGACCCTGGCTAGTCATCACCCTCCTCCCCATCAAGCACCTCTGTTCCCCTCTAGTTGCTCCCTGATTCTCTCCTTTATCCCACCCCCAGGGGACTCATTCCCTGGGGCCTTGTCTTTTGTCACCTCCTAGCCTGTATGTCCTGAGCAAATCCTACCCATTTTCCCAGGCTCGGCTCCATCCCAGCCTCCTCCCCCAGTCCGAGTGGTGCTCAGGAAGGCTGCTGGGTGAATGGTTGCTGGAACATTGTCTGCTTCGCAGGCAGTCCAGGGAGGGGGAGGGGCTCCCGGAGACATCGATTTCATAATTAACCCCGGAAAAGGAGGCTCTTTACAACATCTTTCCTGGAGACTAGAATCCCTGTTTACCCCACCACTTAGTAAGACCATGTCAAAGCGAGGGAGGTCCCTTCCATCCCCCCCTGGGTGAGCAGGGCGGGACTCCCTGTGTCTGTGAGTATGCGAGTGATTAAAAGCGAAGCTGGCCCAGTGCCCTACACAAATCATTTCCAGCCCCAGTGCTCTGGGGACGCTGCTGGAATGCAGGCCAGGAACACAAATGGATCCTTACCGGCCCGCTATGGGGAGGAAAGTCATGTCAGACCTAGAAAAAAGGGATACTGTGAGAACAGGAGGGGAGAGTGGAACACTAATCCCCAGGGGGCGGAGTCCGGGTTTCCTTCTCTTGCCTTCATGAAATCCCTCATTGCAGGAAGTGATGGGAAACAGTCTCCTCCTGGGTTAATGGGAGCACATCAGGGCCCCCTCTTAAAACAAGGAGGCTGGGAGGAAGGTGGGCTCCAGGCCTTTTTTTTTTTTTTTTAAGATTTTGTTTATTTATTTGACAGACAGAGATCACAAGTAGGCAGAGAAGCAGGCAGAGGGAGGGGGGGAAGCAGACTCCCTGCTAAGCAGAGATCCCAATGCGGGGCTCGATCCCAGGACCCTGGGACCATGACCTGAGCCAAAGGCAGAGGCTTTAACCCACTGAGCCACCCATGCAGCTCCAGGCCTTTTGTTCCAGAGGACAGAACAGCCTGGGTGCCTTGCTGGCTGCCCAGGCAGGAGAGGGCCACGGGGCCATGCATAATTCTGGCGGAGGGGGGGGGGGTGGGCGCAAGACTTTGACCAGAGAGGAGAAGATTCTTGTCATTGACAGTGTAGGGTAGGGCAGGAAATCTGCTTAGCATTTGGGAGGCTTCATGAAAAATAAGCTGGAGTTTGGGAGCCGACTCTGTTTTGACTTTCTGAGACTTGCGCTGAAAATATAGGGACTCCAAGCAGGAAAGTGCCAGATGTCTGGGGAACTGCTTTCCCTGGTTGATTTAAAGAACATATTTTTATCTCTTCAGAGATAAATTGGAAAGGTATGCCTGTCTTAAAGGTAAGGAAGTAACTGATTAGCTCTTGACTCTCCACATGTATGTTGGGGGTGAGGATACCAGAGTGGAGGGAGTTGTAATCCAGGGGACACAGTATTAAACCATCGTGGAAAGAACACCAAGCACGGGCAATGGATCTGTGACCTAAACCAGGCCCCACCACCAAAACTGTTGTAACCTTAGGCAAGTCAATTTCTTATTCTGAGCTTCAGCATTCTCATCTATAAAACAAATTAATTGGGCTAGACGATATTTACCATCTCCTCTAGTTGAAAAAACTGTGATTCTTGTAAACCCAATCACAGGCCATCAAGAGCATAAACTGTTTTTAGTCCTCCAATTAAGTGAGTTTATTCTTCTTTGAGCAGTGTGGTAATAAAACCAGAACCATAGTACTTGTGTTCTCATCTTGACTCTGCCTCTGTGTGACCCTGAGTAAATGAACATGCCTCTCTGAGCCTCAGTCATTTCCCCAAGGCTCACGAGGTCAGATCTCGTTTTTCATTCTCCAGCTTTGTGGTACGAAACCAAAAATGTCTTGGGTCATACTGTATTGGTTCCAGTTTAAAAAGCAGGCATTTCTGAATCTTCTCTCTCCTAAATTCTACCACAAATAAAAGTGAGCCTATCATATATCCTGACTTTTCACCTCAAAGTGTAATTCCCTAGGACTTAAATGGAGCATGAATGTACAGAAGATGAAAGTATCCTGGGGTTTCCTACTTTTAGGCTCCTATTACCTTCTTAAGATGGGTCTCAATCCACACTAGTTTTGGGTCAGCAAACCTAGATTTGACTCTCAGTGGATTACTTTCTAGCTATGTGGCCTCATGTCAGTTACTTAGCCTCTCTGAACTTCAGTCTCCTCCTCTGTGTATACCTACCTTCCAGCATGGCCATGAGGGTTATAAATACTATATATAGACAAATGGTCTCAGTGCTGTGACTCACCTGTATCTGGAGCACAATACATTTTGGTTTCTTCTCCTTCACTTCACAAAATATTATGAGAAAATGAAAAGTTGATGACTGTTAGCTTGGTAGCTTCAGGATCCATCATATCAAGCCTGTATCCAGCTCTCCATCTTATTACTATGTGACAACTTCCTGTCTTATCTGATCTGGTCACACAGAACCACTCATCCATCCATTCTCAAAACACACCCCACATTGTATTGTACCTTGTTTTCATAATTCTCGGTCTAGACCACCCTCCCCAGTCTCTATCTGCCTAAGTGTCTCTTATTCTTCAAGGTTTGGGTCAAATGCCATGTTACACAGGAAGCATTCCCTGGCTTCCACTGGAGCTCACCCTATCTCTTCCGGGTCACCGCAGTGCTTTGGCTGTCTCACTTATCATTTTTCCTTTCTACTAGGAAGAAGTAAGAATATTGCCCCCTCCCTCACCATAGGCAGCCTGTGAAGGATACACATTATACATGCGTCATCGGGGGGACCCTCAGGGCAGTGACTGTCCTAAGCAAAAACTCAAGAACACATTCTCACTTAGATAAGTGAATAGAGATGTATTTATTTGAGGTAGAAGATCAGATAAGGTAAGCTGTAGCTCTTCAGAAAAAGGAAGCGAGGGGAAATAAAAATTAACACAATTTGCATACCTATGGTGTGAGATGGAAATTGCATTCCCCAATTCACAGGGCCAGACAATGAAGCACATGGAAGCTAAGTAATAATGTCATGAGGCCGTTCGCGGGCACAACTATGTTTTGGGCGCTGTTCCCTGCACTTTCATGTGCATCATTTCATTTAATATACACAACATCCCTATGACTTACTGTGATCCCCATTTTTCAGATGCAGAAACTGAGGCTCAAAGAAGTTAAGTAGATAGTCGAAGCTCACAAAGTTCCCCTGGCAGGTGCTTGTGTAAATTTATACACTGTACCTCAAGTATGCGCCATTGGTGGGATCCTTTTTTTCCCCCTGGTAACTGATCATTTTGTCCTCTATAGACCCAAATCCCACTGAGGAACAGGGGAAAAAAAACCAAAAAAACAAAACAAAAACAAAGTAGGCAAGTCACAGCTCCAAGAGATTATGTTTTGTTTTATTTTTCTTTTTGTTTTCCAGTTTCTTCGTTTCTGTTGAACAAATATTCAAGTGATTCCAGGCTCTAACTTTCCCTACCAGGCTATATCCCCTCCCCCACCAGGAAGGCTGGTCTCTGCTCTCTTCTCTGGGTTCTCACTGTCCAAAATGGAGAAGCCCCCACCGTGTTCACACCTGCCCCTGAAGTCTGTGCAGCGGAAGCCTGCGGGTGGTTATCTTGGCCTGGTTGGGCGTGATGTGATGTCCCCTCCCTCTCTCCTTCCTGCTGCTGGCTGGTGGCAGCCCAGCTCTCACTGGGACAGCACACCTGGGTCTCAGCCTGTCGCCTGTGGCGTGGGCAGTCCTCTTCACCATCTCTGCTTTGGGTCACTTCCCCCTGGCCACAGAGGTCCATGGCAGGCGGATGGGCCTCAGCTCTCTGGGAACTGCGTTCCCCACTGGAGGACCGCAGGAGCTTCAGGCCCAGCTGGAGAGCACCAAGCTGATGGGTAGGCACCTCAGGCCTGCTCTCTGTTCCATGAGCCACTCCGGGTCAGTGCAGGGTCCTCACAGAGTCTCTTAAGCAGGAAGGGGGTACAGACTATAGCTCTGGAATCCCCTTCTATGAAGCTGACCACCTCTAATGCTCCCCCCTTGCCCCTTTCTCCCTCCTTCCCCTCCCTCTTCACCTCCCACTCCTCCTTCCTGTGGTAAAGTCCTTCCTGTCCCTCCCACTGTGTGACTAGAACCATCCCTGGATTCTATCCTGTTTTCCTCCTTCCTGAGGTGCCATTCATCTTTTTTTTTCTTTCTTAGAGCCATAATGACAGAATGACTGCAAGAAGAAGATGTAAGGAAAGCATTTTGAGAAACATTATCTGCATTTCACTTGTAGCTCTAGGAATTAAATCCAGTGTGTCCAATTCTAAAGCCTTGCTTTTAACCACCATACTATGGAGCCTAACACTACAAAACTAGAGTAAGGTAGATCTGGCATTTGAACCCAGGTCTAATCCAACCCCCAAATCCAAGCTTTCTCAAGCAGAATCAGTCAATCAGAGAAAGACAGCTATCATATAATTTCACTTGTATGTGGAACTTAAGAAACAAAACCGGAGCATAGGGGAAGGGAGGGGAAAATAAAACAGGATGAAATTGGAGAGGGAGGCAAACCATAAAAGACCCTTAATCATAGGAAACAAACTGAGGGTTGCTGGAGGAAGGTGGAGAGGGGGTGGGGTCACTGGGTGATGGCATTAAGGAGGGCACGTGATGTAATGAGCACTGGGTGTTAGGTAAGACTGATGAGTCACTGAACTCTACCTCTGAAACTAGTAATACATTATGTTAATTAATTGAATTTAAATTAAAAAATTAAATGGTAAAGAGAAATCCAAGAGTTCCCATTAACCCAGTTTTCTTTTTCTTTGTCCACCAACAGAAAGCATCTTCAGGCCCTGTCCCCTCCAGATATGTCCTGGGGCCTGCACTCCAAGCCTTCGCAGGTGTAGTGGTCACCAGCGTGCTCCCTCCCTCCTAGCCCAGCTGAGTCCTCCGAACCTCCCATGTTGGCTCATGAGCATAAGTGGGGCAGAAATGCTAGAAGACCTGTCTTTGAAAGCACCTGTGGATTTGCTTGCCTGCTTCGGATCACTTAAGGCAGGCTTGAACAGCCTTTTAATAGGTTAGTTTTGTGGCTGGTGAATTCCTCCAGCCGGGCAAGTGGATTTCACTTAGCTGTGCAAAGGAAGAAAGGCAGTCTGCCAGCCCAGCGGAGCAGCAAACGTCAGACCCGGCTGAAGGACTTTGAAGTTGCCCACCAACCTAGAAACCCTCTTGAGAAACTGACTCTGCAGGTTTGGTGCACACCTTGTTTTATTTTGCTTTCCCCTCAGCCAGAGTCATAATCTGTTTCACTCACCTGGAAAGCGCATTGTCTTGACAGGCATGAGGCATTCAAGAGGTTGCTGGCCCCTGGGGCTGCTGTGTATTACCAGATGGGCGGAAAGGACGGTTGGCCTCTCAGATGGGCCTTCACTGGTAAATAGAAACGTAGAACTGAGACAATTTTCCAGATCGTTCTGATAAATAGGAACTATATGTGCCCCGAGTATTTGGGGTCATAATTTTTCGATAGAGGCAAAAGTTAGGCATCCCAGTTCTTTACTACAGGCTTGGAGAAACCCAGTCTCAGGATTTAACTTAGCAACCATTTGTTGAGTTTCTGATGCACCAGAGAAAGGGTCTGGTTCACCTGCATTGTCTCTCAGTTCCCTCCTGCTTGTGCCCATACTCTATTGCTTCACCGCCTGATTTCCAGAAAGAATGGTTCACCTGCATTTTCTCTCAGTCCCCTCCTGCTTCTGCTCCCTGCTTTAACTACCATGTTTATAAGCACTTTTAGTCTTTATCTTGCTAGGATTGTCATATTTAGCAAAGAAAAATAGGGGACATACTTATACTACAAAAATTCATTTCTATCTGAAATTCAAATGTCACTGGGCACTCTGCATTGTATCTGGCAACACCGTGTCTTATAAGACTCGTCTGCCCACTCTTACCTAGCAACTGTTCCTTGTTGAAATTATTTCCTCCTTTAACAAATGCAACATCGACTGACATCACTCTCTCCTGGTCATCCGCCTTCTCTCTAGACCACCCCTTGATCTTTTAAATGTTGATCTCCCACCTCTGTTCTCTCTCCCTCACTCTTCCCAGCATACCTTCAGCACGGTTATGGCCTCAGCAGTGGTCGTGTTGTATCGATGCATCTGCTTCCAGCCTAGAGAGCACACTTGCTGCACCCACTCCAAATCCCTATTCCTCATGGCCTCTTGGGCAACTCCAATATGTTGCAAACTCAACATGTTGCAAATTTTACTCATCTGTTCTTCTCTATTTCTGCTTCTATCTTAGTGCATTTAGAACAATTTCCAACCCACTCCCACATATGAAACCCAGCAGTCCTTCTCAAGTCTGCCCTCTCCCCCCACCACATCCATAATTTGTCTCCATGCGTGATGGAGTCTATCTTCTAAAGTTTTCCTGACTGTCCCCTACTCCCTCTCTGCCATTGCCCTATCATAAACCATCATCATCACTCACCTAGATCACCGCAGTAGCCTCCTACTTGGTCTCTCTGCCTCCTTTCCTCCTCCCTCCCACCTGTCTTCCACACTGTCCCCTGAAGGACATTGCCAACACAAAAGTTGCATTATGCCCTTCATTGCTTTATTGGTTTCATGTCAACCACTAGGTAGCTTGTCATATCAGCTTCTTAAACCCTCGTGAATTCCCACTTCTCCAAGTTTATCTGCTGACACAGAACAACCCCAGCCATTCTGAAGACACACTCCCCCCACCAAGCACTTGCATGGTCTCAGAGTCGGATTTCATACATGCCGTGGCTCTTTATGCAATGCACTTACTTTCACCTGAAGCCACAGAAAACTACTCATCCTCCTAGCCTCAAGTCAGTATTTGTCTCTTGTCAGAAGCCTTCCTACATTCTCTAAGAAGACCTGGTTGGGGAGGGAAGCGGTGATCCCCACTCCGTGTTCTCCTAGCTGCTAGAGTCTAGCACTTGTACTAACTTTTGGTAGAAAGTTCTCTAAGGCAATGATCTGTTTGCAAGACTTGCTTGTCCTGTAAACCACAAAGACCATACCTTTTGTTTGGTTTAGATTTGTTAATATTTAGAACTTTAAAAAAAAATCTGTAAGGATACAGAAACTAATACAACCAACAGCTGTGTTCCAATTGCCCTGTGTTGACCACCATTAATACCGTGTTGTATTTACTGTCAATCTCACCCTGTTGATCCTCCTCTCACCCCTCAGAGGCCAAATTGAAAGCAAAAGAACCAGATGAAGGGATCCCACAGTAGGTATTTAAGAAGCACCAGAGCAGGGTACAGGTGCACCCAGGAGGAGCAGGAAATGGGTCATGAGAAGACTGGGCACCCAAATCTTAACTGGGATTACCTTTGGATGGGAGAATTGGAGGTAACCCCAAATCCCTGTTTGCCAATCTGCCTTTTTTACAGCAATGAAGAAGATGGAAGTTGCTTTCGAAACTATACTCGAGGGGCACCTGGGTGGCTCAGTGGGTTAAGCCTCTGCCTTTAGCTCAGGTCATGATCTTGGGGTCCTGGGATCGAGCCCCGCATGGGGCTCTCTGCTTATCGAGGAGCCTGCTTCCTCCTCTCTCTCTGCCTGCTTCTCTGCCGACTTGTGATCTCTGTCTATCAAGTAAATTAAAAAAATAAAAAATAAAAAAAAAGAAACTATACTCGAGGACAATTAAATAGTTTGGAATTTTTTTCATGTGAGATATGAGGATCTGAAGAGAGGGAGATTATCTGTTGACAGCCTAGAATTTGAAACTTGAACTTTAATAAATTTCTCCTTGTCAGTGTTATGGACTGACTGACTGTACCATTCAGGGAACAAACAGCTGACCTCAAGTCGCATGCCAATATATTCACAATTAAACAATCACCCAAGAAGCTATAGAGCACACAGAATGAGTCGTGGCTAAAAATAATAAACAAATGAAGCTTCTGTGTTTTCTTGCCTGAGAACAAGGGGCCTGTTCTTTTAGATTTTTATAGTGAAATAGTGAGACTCTGTGGAAAAAAAAAAAATACAGCAGTTGGGAAATGTTCTAAGTGAAACATTGCGAATGCGTCATAGAATCCGAGGGCTTCTGACTTGACCTGTGATCGGGTAAGGAGGAAGGATTGGCTGTGAACAGGTGACCGGTGGACCTTTGGATTACCAATTCAATATAGAAAATGACCGTTCTGAAATCTCATTGTTTTTCCTCCTTCATTTTTTCCTTTCTGCATTTTAAAACAGGAGAAGTGTTCCCTAAAGAGAAAATGATTTATTTAGAGTTTTTCCACATACGCTCCCAAAACAGGTTGTGCTTTCTCCCCTAAAGGTAGCATCTCTGTTCTGGGACAGATCGCATGTGACAAAACGGTTCAGCAAGCCTTGCAAAATTTTGAAGCATTTTGAAGGCAGAACACTTTACCCTATGTATTTAGTGCTGTGCATTTGGCATAGAGAGAGCAACAGAGCAAAATGCCCAGCCTGGCTTCTTTTAATTAGATGCTCACTTGGGTTCGGTTGGGTTGTTTTTAGTTCCCCTTGCTTCCTGGGGGAGGAGACTTGTGTTAATGCTGGCTGTTTGCACATCCGAATGGCCAATGGCCAACGGCGGGGGTAGTTTTTGGCAATCTCTGCGCTCACCAGTCCTGAAATACGTTTTAAGCCTGGGGTCAGACATCCACATTTCCCTGAGGACACTTTCCTGGACAGCTTGCCAGGATGCCACGGGGTGCAACCAAATCTGATAGCGTGAAATGGTAGAATCGGCTGCGGCATTGGTGTTTGATGAGGAGTAAACTGAAGACGGCAGGCCAGGCTCCATTCCAACGAATGCCCTTTAGAGAGCTGACCTTCTGTTTGCTGGGCTTCTCTCTACTGGATACCAGGTGGAATTCTGGTGATAAGAGGAAATCATTTAAGGCGTTCATTCATTTATTCTGTCCATCAACAAATCTTTACCAGGCACCTACAATGCGTAAGGCACTAACAGTGATATAGAATTCTATAAGAACAGAAACTTAGACCAATGAAAGCATTTTGTAACTTACACTGAGTTTTCTCACTTGTGTCGTTTCAAAGAAGATAACATAGACATAGTCCTTGCACTCCCAAAAGTTCACAATCTAGTAGGGGAGATGAAGCCTGTGGATAAGTTTTCACATTGCAGAATGGAATATGGTACGTGTCATAAGGCAAAGAGCAATTCCCTGTTCTTTGGAAAGGACAGCTAACCCGGAGTCCCAGGCCAGCACGTTCATGGTCCTGAGAGTTTGAGAGAGGGAGACTCCACATCCTGCCTTGGGGTTGGGGCTGTGTCTGGGCAGGACTCCATGGTGGAATTTGGACGTGTAAATATGGAGGACTGAGTGACTCTACTTTTGTTACCATTAAGGTATTTGAAGGTATGCTTTCTTGGTATTAAGGCTCAGCATCTTTTTCAGGATAACATTCCTACCAACCCTTTGATTGCTTTTGGAGTACCTGCATTTTGAAATTTAGGAACATTTTTGGAGCCTAGGAGATAATCATTTATGGCCAATAACTCATGCAGAATTAAACCTACTGATAGCAGGTTTAAGTCTCACTCTTGGGGCATTTTGAAAGTCACACAATTTAGGGGCTAATGTTTTTTTCAGATTTTGGGGGGAATAATTTGTGGATCTCCATAGCTTAAATTGTTAACTTAGTCCTAAAATGTAAAACTCTTGAATACATTCTCACAAAGATTTGTCATACTGCCTAGGGAATGAGACCTCTCCTGACTAAAATATAGTTATCCAGTAAACATGGTTTCAGTGTTTTATTCTGATATTTGTTCCAATACAATGTAGAAAGATTTCTTGTTTTGATGATAAGTAGGATTTTTTTTCCCTTTGGTGATTCAGTATCTTGGGGTGTCTCACATTTCTCATTCTGAATGCCAGTTGCCATTGAACAAGACTGTAAATAAGGAAGAGAGAAGTATTTTAGGTAAATGTGTACTGACACCAGATGATTCCTTTGGGAAAAAATTACTCACTAAGTCCTCCCTGCTTGAGAGAGAGAGAGTAATGTTCTTATTTCTTCCTAAAAGATAATAAAAATGAGAATTTTTAAGATAAAAGCCTGTGAAGGGGTCTGGTATTTTGTATTTCTTTTCTTTTTTTCTTTCTTTCTTTTTTTTAAAGATTTTATTTATTTGATAGGGAGAGACACAGCGAGAGAGGAAACACAAGAAGGGGGAGTGGGAGAGGGAGAAGCAGGCTCCTGCTGAGAGGGAGCCTGATAAGGTGCTCCATCCCAGGACCCTGGGATCATGACCTGAGCCAAAGGCAGATGCTTAAAGGCTGAGCCACCCAGGCGCCCCTTGCATTTCTGACTCTACATGCATTCATCTGGCTTTCATGAGTGTAAAGTGCAGCTTGTCAGTGTTTAGGAAGCTGCTTTAGAAAGTCTTCCATACTCCTACACCAAGAAAAATGAGGGGACTTGCCAAGTTCTGAGCTTGATGAAGCCTTCTTTTCCCAGCTGATTGAAATAAACAAACAAACATATGCTTCTTAAGAATGCATACAGCAATCCAAAGTCTTAGTTTGATTGAATAAAAAGTATAAATTAGTTACATCTATTTCCAGATCATCTTCTGAAGCTCAAATGGCAAAATCAACTATTGCTGCCTGAAGCCAAAAACCATGTGGAATTAATTTTGTTCCGGTGGGTCCAAACATTTCTGTTCATCTCTAATACTCCTCTGCGATGAGGCAGAAATGAAGATGAGAAGCAAACTTCAGTCTACTGACAAATATAGAAAATGTTTCACGTACCAAATGAGTGTGTCCATGTTTTTCTGTTTCCATCTGGATCCTTTTCAGTGTGATTACTTATTTTTAGGTTGGCATTTTAGAAGGAAGATGAAATGGCTTTAGGAAATGATGTGAAAGGTTAAGAAGATGGATGAGAAAGGGGCTATCATGATGGAAAATATAGCCTCATAGTTTTATGTTCAATGTATTTCTTAGAAAAGCCAGATACTCATATTTCTGCTAAATCTAAATTTTGAAGCTTGTAAACTTGAGCAGCTCTGCCAAGGTGTAAAGAACTTTGAGAAAAAATGTGTAACTTTAAGTCACATAAGCATAGGGGAGGCCGTAAATAATAATGAGGTGGGAACAGGTTGACACTAATTTTTTAAAAAGATTCATTTTATTTATTTGAGAGAGAGAAAGAGAGAGAGAGCACAAGTGCGAGGAGGGGGGCAGAGAAAGAAGGAGAGAGAATCTTCAAGCAGACTCCACTGAGCTGGGAGCCCAGTGTGGGACTTGATCCCAGTACCCCAAGATCATGACCTGAGCCGAAATAAAAAGCCAGCTACTCAACTGACCGAGCCACCCAGGCGCCCCGGCCTGACACTATTTAAAACACAAAGCCCTGGAGTCCTGGGGTAGAAGGAGATATGACCAAGAACAAGATGGTTACGTTACTCACGTTGAACCCAGTCAACCTACCAAAGTTGAATTACATAATCTTCAAAATGGTGTTGAGGAATGAAGCCCCAAGAATCTGAATAAATATTAACTATTTTACCAACACTTTGAAGAGTCCAAGATAGTCTCAAAAGTTTCATATTCTTGTAACTCTTTTACAAAGTATGAAGTAGTCAGCCCTGACTGTGTTTCTAAGTCAGCCATCAGGTGGACACATGGACAGAGAAGGGCAAGGGGTGCCTCCCCAACTATGTAGATGCTCCACGATTGTCTTTGATCATGCCAGTCCTGTCCCCTCTGATTTCTGGTTCTAGGTTCCCCTTGGGTTCCACACTGGACTTCTGAACTGGGTTTGGAATCTGTTCATCTTTGGCTGAATCTGGGCTCTTTGTCAAGACCTCAGCTCATATTTGTCCTTAAAATCTTCCGTTTCAGATGGCTTCAGTGACTGTCGTAGGCCCTCCCATTCTGAGCCTGGCTCTAGTCTCCACACATGCAGCGTCAGCGGAGCACTCTTGCCCCAGGCAAAAGGGAAGTCCAGCAACAGTTAGGACTCTTATCCTCTAAGGATGCAGATGTTTACACAGTGGACCTTCTCCTTCCTTGCCCCTATTCCCTTCATTACACGGAATTGGTCCTGTACCCAGACCCAGATCTGTCATTAACTAAACCCAACCTTTCTACACTGACACAAAAGAGAAGACACTGTCTGAAGTCAATCAGAGGTTTCTTCCCTGTCTTTACCCTTCTGTTTCCTTCCCTCCCCATTTGCTCTCCTTCCAAAGGCTTTTCTGAGCTCCTCTTATGAACCAGGCCTTATCCTAGGTCATAGAATTGTAAAGACAGTGTCCCTGACCTCTGTAAAAATTGCATTCTGATGCCTTCTGCCTTGAAGAAATAAGACCAGTCAAGACTACATGTTCATAGACTTGCTCAATGTTTGCGGATCTTGCCTTTGTTTAATATGGGTCGGAATATGAATTTGTTTGTTCTTTGTCTCATATTGGCTAATTAAAGGTATTTAGGAAGAACTTTGGGGGAGAAATGTGTTTTCGGGAGCTTTAACTTCACCAGCCCAACCTGAAGTCTCCAGAAGAAGTTTTTATTGTTGTTTGTTTTTTTAAATCTCCATTAGGCCTGTTTCTGAGCTTTTTAATTTTGAAATCGTTATGGATCACAGAAAATTCCAAAATTAGCTCATAGGATCCCTTGAGCCCAGCTTCCCCCCACGATGACATCTTACAGGACTGCGGTACTATAACAAAACTGGGAAATTGATATGGGTAGGATACTGCGAAGTAGGCTGCAGCCGTCATTCAGTTGGCATCAGTTTTTACATGTACTCATTTGTGTGTGTGTGTGTGTGTATAGTTCTATGCAATTTGACCCCACACTGTGTAACCACTGCAACAATCAGTATACAAAACTCTTCTGTCACCACCAAGGAACTCCCTCGTGCTACCTTTTTAGATGCACACTTCCCTAACCCTCCCCCCTGGCCCCAGGCAACCTCTAATGTGCTCTCCATTGCTACACTTTTGTCACTTGAGGATGATTATAAATGGAATCATACGTATATAACCTTTTGAGATTGCCTTTTATCATAAGCATAGTACCCTTAAGATACTTCCAAGTTGTTGTGCATGTGAAGAATTCATTCTTGTTTATTGCTGAGTAGTTCGCCATACTATGAATGCCTAGAGTTCATTCAGCCACTCATCCTTTAAGGACATTTGTGTTGTTTCCAGTTTTTTGCTAATATGAATAAAGCCGCTGTGAATGCTCATGAAGAGATTTTTGTGTAAACATCAGTTTTCATTTTTCTGGGAGAAATGCCCAAGAGTACAATTTCTGGATATGGGAAGTGCATGTTTAGTTTTAAGAGAAACCGTCTGTTTGTTAGCTTTTGAAAAACAGCTTCATCAAGGTATCACTTACATATAATAAACTGCAAGACTGAAAGTGTGCAATTTTATATTTTGACAGAAGTAAATACCCCAAACCGTCATCACAATAAAGACAATAAACTTTACCCAGCAAAAGCTTTCTTGTGGGTCTTCATAATCCCTTGCTCCTGCCCGTACTTGCCTCCTTCCTCTGCCAACCCATCCCAAGGCAACCACCAATCTGCTTTCTATCATGATGATTAGTTTGCATTTTCTAGAATTTTATGTAAATGACATCATGTTCTTTGAAAGGATGGGGGGTGTCTGGCTTCTCTCATTTAACATAATTTATTTTGATGTTCCTCCATGTTGCTGCCTCTAGCAATAATTAATTCCTTTTTATTGCCAAATAATAATCCACTCTATGGATATATTTCAATTTATTTATCCATTCTTCTGCTGAGGACCATTTGGGTGGTTTGTGATTTAGGGCTATTACAAGTAAGGCTGTTGTGAACACTGACATGCAAAGTCTGTGTGGAACACCCTTTCATTTCTCTAGGGTAAATGCTGAGAAACGGAATGGTGGGCTATGTGGTAGATGTGTATTTAACTTTTTAAGAAACTGCCAAGCCATTTTCCACACAGTCATTGTATCATTTTTACTTTCCCCTGAAAGTAAATAAGAGTTCAGATTATTCTATATCTTTACCAACACTTGGCTTAGTCCATCTTTTTAGCTGCAGTAATTATGGTTTTTTACTGTGGTTTTAATTCCTATTTTCCTAAAGATTATTGATGTTGAGCATCTTTTCTTGTGCTTATTTGTCATCTACATATCTTCTTTAGTGAAGGGTCAAATAAAATATTTGCCCTATTTATATTGAAGTGTTTGTTTTCTTAAGTTTTATGAATTTCCCAAGTATCCCTACAATAAAAGTTTTTATTTTATTTTATATTTTTATCAGCATATTAAATTTCTGTTACTTTATTTTTTTTGAAGATTTATTTATTTACTTTGAGAGAGAGCACATGAGGGAGTGTGGGGGAAACGGCAGAAGGAGAGGGAAGGAGAATCTCAAGCAGACTCCCCACTGAGCACAGAGCCTGATGTGGGGTAGATTCCATAACCCATGAGATCATGACCCAAGCCAAAATCAAGAGTTGGATGCCCAGGGGTTCCTGTGTGGCTCAGTTGGTTAAGCATCTGCCTTGGGCTCAGGTCATGATCCCAGGGTCCTGGGATCGAGCCCTGCTTTGGGCTCCCTGTTCAGCAGAGAGCCTGCTTCTCCCTCTCTTGCCCCCCACCCCTGCTTGTGTGCCCTCTCTCTTTCTCTTTCTGTGTCAAATAAATAAATAAAAACTTTAAAAAAAAGAGTGAGATACCCAACCAACTGAGCCATCCAGGCACTCCAAGCTTCTGATACTTTAACACAATATAGCCCTAACCAATTCTGAACCCACTTTGTGAAGTAAAGAGAAGTGGCATCATGGAAGCTGAGGGAAGGAGGTGGCAGCAGATCTTGGCACCAAGTGACATCAAGAAGATGCCTTCCTTGAGGAGGAGACACCTATGTGAAGGGTTTTTTTTCCTGCCTTCCACACCTGCTTTCTTGATCCCCTTTTCTGTTTTAGTTTCAAAATTCTTCTTGTTGTATTTGGCCTCAGCTCCTCAGGCTTCTCTCTCTTCATTCTCTGCATTATTTATCAAGCACCTCCCAGGTGCCAGAAAATCTGCCAGAGACTGTTGGGAAAGCAATGAATAGGGCACCGTCCGTGCCCTCAGAGAGCTCTTAGTTCTAGACTAGCAACAGGGATGCACACCAACACATTCACTGCAAAGCCAACTGTGATAAACTCAACGGTGGAGAAATAAACAACACCGGTGACGATAGAAAGAGAACATCATTCTATTGGGTTGAAAGTGAAGGTTGTAAGCAGTACAGAGATCTATCGAAGGTTTCCTAGAGGAGGCGGCAGGTGAGCTGGGCTTGGAAGAGTGAGTAAGATTTTAACAAGTGGAGAGAAAGAAGGTGTGTTCTGGCAGAGGGAGCAATGAGTGACGGTGTGGAGTGAATAGGGACAGAGCTTGCTCAGGGAACATCCGCCTGTGTGCCTGGAGTGTAGAGTCTACAGGAGGAACCTGGGGTGGGATGCAGTCGGGATGGCAGGGTTGCTATGGCTGAGAAGTTAAGGGAGGGCTGAGGCTGAAGATGGGGTACCCAGAAAGCCTCGAAAAGAAGCCACTGGAAGTGTCTAAACAGGCGCTTACCATGTCAGTCCCATTTCCTATCTGCTACTCCTTTCAAGCTTACCCCAAATAAAAGAATACACGGAAACTTTAAGATACTATTTCACCTACTGTTTTTCTTTAACATTAAAGGAGAATGTCATTTAAAAAGTAGAGATAAATCATTTCATGCAATTTGTTACTTGGTCTTTTATTTTTCTTAAGGTTTTCTCTGAATGCTAAAGTAATACGTACAATGCGTAGAAACCTGAGAAGTATTTTTTACAAAGCATGATGACAGTTAGAAACTGGCCATAATCTCTCCTCTCAGAGATAACTACCATGCTTTGAAATTTTGCTTGTATGTTTCACCAGGACAGAGGCCCCCTCTGTGGTTCATGGCATTATTGTTGTGTTCTATGAACTTTAGCTAGTGCCCTCAAGTCAGGAGAATGCTTCCAAAAGCACTTGATCTGAACCTCTGTCGTGGCATTTAGCCTTTCTACGCTATACTGTAGCCCTTCGTGCACTTCTTTCTCCTAAGTTGTGAATTACTTGAGGTGTATCCCATCTTTGTATTCTCCCCATTATCTGTTACCACTGCCCCCCTCCCCCGCCCCACAGCAAGATCTAACACAGGGTCTTACACAGAGTGGGGACTCAGTAAATATTGTCCGGATAAAAGGAAGGGCAAATGGATGTTTTAATTTTATTATACAGGCCAGTGTTTCTCCCAGTTCTTTGGAGTTATAGAGCTCAAGATAAGGGCCCAAGTTTAGCATGTGAGATAGGGGCTTGCCAAATAGCTGGGACCCTCAAAGCTCCACGTCTCCCATCCCCACCCCGTTCAACCAGATCAGTTCCACTTTTATCTATGTTATGTAGGTGGGCTCCACATAAGATTCCATTTTTATTTATTTATTTATTTATTTATTTATTTTTAAAGATTTTATTTATTTGTTAGAGAGAGAGAGAGAGAGTGAGCGAGCACAGGCAGACAGACAGGCAGGCAGAGGCAGAGGGAGAAGCAGGCTCACTGCCGAGCAAGGAGCCCAATGTGGGACTCGATCCCAGGACGCTGGGATCATGACCTGAGCCGAAGGCAGCTACTTAACCAACTGAGCCACCCAGGCGTCCCAAGATTCCATTTTTAAAATAGGTATTCTTCTGATAAAAATAAAAAGTTTTAAAACTACTAATGTAGATACTGATTTAGTAGTATAGTTCCTTGAAAAGAGAGAAAAAAAAAATGAGTCCTAGTGCAACTGTACTACACTAGGTATAAATCACTCAACCATTTTTAGACTAGATCATCCAAAGTTAGAAATGAGGGCTGCAATAACTAATGGTGCAAGGCTAATTAATGACCAAAGGTGAGGCAGATGTCCCAGGATCATCATAAGACATCTGTGGACTCCTTGCTAATAAATGCCAACATGTTTATGAGAAAAGCACTAGAATCCTCCTAATTTACTACACAATGTCTTTCGGGCTCTGAGAGAAGCTAAGATATTGGTGGTGATAACAAATATCCTTTAGTCTTCATACATAATTTAACAAAGGAATGGAGGCAGGTTCAAGAACTCTGAGATTCTATCAAGTTTGTGTGTGCCTCAAAATTTCTTGAGGAAAATATTCTAAGCTTTTTTCTAAACACCTGAATGGAAGATGTCATAGGTGAATAGGAATGTTAACAATGGCTCTTAGACTTCTGAGCATATGTGAGTCTGGCCAAGTCACTTAAATATGTCTGAGCTCAGTTTTCTCACTTGTAAACTGGTGATAATAATATCTGCCCCAGTTTCCAGGAAAGAGTTATGCAAGGTAAAGAAGGTGAAGGTGCATTGCGAACCTTGAAGTGCCCTACAGATGAAAGATGTTATTGCTGGTGCTTCTGCTCAGAATCTTCTTGTTCTTGACCTTTCTTTGACAGAAGCCTGTTTGCTCCTCCATACTTCTTCTATTCCTTCTTTCTCTCTTTGCCTCAGATTCCAGGGAGTCAGTCCATTCCTGAGCAGGCATCCACCTGACATGTGAAGAAACCAGAAAATACAATCTATAACAAGGACAAAAAACAGTGAAGAGAGATGGGCCCATACATGACAGAGGATAGAATTAGCAGACAAGGACCTTAAAATAGAGAACATAAATATGCCCAAAGATTTGATAGAAAATTAATGTCATAAGGAGAGAAATGGAAGATACAATAAAGGACCAAATGGAACTTTGTAGAGCTGAAAAATACAATATCTGAAATGAAATGATCATAATTTGCCATGATTGATAGCAGATCAGACATGGCAAAATAAAGGGTCAGTGAACTTAAAAACATAGTAATACAAACTTTCCAAGCTGAAGCACAGAGAGAAAAAAAAAAGACGGGGAAAAAATAATCAAACCAAATCTCAGTGATCTATCAGACAATATCAAGCTGTTTAATATACTTGTGATTAGAGCCCCAGAAGGGAAGGGAGAACATCACTGAAGATATAATGGCCAAGTATATTTCAAATTTGATGAAAACGATAAACCCACAGATTCAAGAAGCTCAACAAACCCAAGATAGAGCAAATACAAAGTTAGCTACACTAGGCCATATCCTAATCAAGTTTCTGAAAACCAGTGATAGTCTACTAGAGAAGTCTTTTAATTTTCTTTTTTAAATAGTCAGCAGCCAAGAAGGCTATTTTCACTCTGAACTTTTCTCCACCAGCCTCTTCCATGTCCCCTCCTCCTCGGGATAAAATAGAGGAACAGTATTATCTAGTCCTCAACACTAGCAATAAGAGGCCATATGTAGAAGGCAGTGAGCATGTGCTGGGCACTCACACGATCTCATCTAATTTCCACAATAACCTGGCAAGCTGGGAGCTATTATTATTTGTCCTATGGGTGAAGCAACAGAAACAAAGAGAGGTTAATTTGTTCAGATCATGTAACTTGTTCTATAAAGCCAATGTTGGCTGCCTCCAACAGACTGGCCCCAGAACCCAGCATGCTTGACACCACATATAGCAGCTCAGTGAAGGTTATCACACAATTCCAGGGGCAAAGGGAAATACTGTTTGTATTTCTGTACTACGTATCAGTCAAAAAATGGTTTCCTATTAAATCACAGCTTTCAGCCACTTTCCCCAAACCATTACCACCTCTTTCTAGCTTGAAAATAAGTCTTAGAAACGTCTATTGACTACACTCACTCATTATGGTTATATGTCAAGGACTGGTAAATGAATCATCTGTAATTTGAAAAGCAATGAACATGGAACCAGAAGACATTGATTATCAGCTCTGTGACCTTGGGCAAGTCACATTTCTGGGCCTCACTTTCTTCATGTATCAACCGGGGAAAAATAATAACTAATTATAAGGAATATATAAGAAAACATAAGTGGAAGTTGTTTGTAAATTGAAAGGTACTATACAAACTTAAGGGGCCTTTTCATGTTTACTTAGGGAGGACCATTTAAAAATGGAACTGATATCACTTAATTGAAAATGTAGGCAGCAAGATCTGATCATTCCTTTTGTTTCTTAGGACTGATGACTTACATAATGCCTCTTACTTCTGAAAAAGAATTTTAGTATAATGATATATTTTCTTTGGGGACAAAGTTTAAAGAAACTACATGATCCCCAAGCTGCCGCACCCTGACCTGCTGATAAAGGATACTGGAAACAGAGGCTGACAAGTCATACAAAGGAGCCTTTAGAAGCTTGTGTGTGCACTGTAACACTGTGCATCACAGCCTGAAAAATGTCTACCCCTTAACCCAGTAATTCCACTTCCAAGAATTCACCTAATGAATAGTTACTCATCTAGCATTGTTTTTAATAATGGAAAATTGGAAGCAAACAATAGAGTTATTTGATAAAATATGAGTAATAAAAATCATTCTGTAAATGAGTAGCTTACTATTAATCTAGGAAATCAATTGTACTACTGGGTATTTACCCCAAAGATACAAATGTAGTAATCCAAAGGGACACGTGCACCCAATGTTTATAGCAGCAATGTCCACAACAGCCAAATTATGGACAGAACTCAAATGCCCATCAGCTGATGAATGGATAAAGAAGATGTTGTACACACACACACATACACACAAAATGGAATGTTATGCAGTCATCAAAAAATGAAATCTTGCCATTTGCAATGACATGGATGGAACTAGAGGGTATTATGCTAAGCAAAATAGTCAATCAGAGAAAGACAATTATCATATGATCTCATTGGTATGTGGAATTTGAGAAACAAGACAAAGAGGATCATAGGGGAAGGGAGGGTAAAATAAAACAAGACAAAACCAGAGAGGGAGACAAACCATAAGAGATTCTTAATCTCAGGAAACAAACTGAGGGTTGCTGAACTGGAGGGGAGTGGGAGGAATCATGTGGCTGGTGATGGACCTTGGGGAGGGTATGTGTTATGGTTAGCACTGTGAATTTTTTAAGACTGATGAATCACAAACCTGTACCCCTGAAACAAATAATACATTATGTGTTAATTAAAAATAAAAAATTAAAATACTACTGCAAAATAAAGGGGAGGGGAAGGTAGGGAAGCAGGCCAAGATTGGCAAAATGTTGACAACTCTTCAAACAGAGTAATGGAAATTCATTGTAATTCTCTCCACTTTTGTGTGCATTTGAAAATTTCCCATGATAAAAAATATTTTTTTTAAAAAAGTCATTCTGTAAATGAGTAGCTTACTTTTAATTTAGGAAATCATTACTCTGGGGAAAAGAAGTACAAGAAAGCAGTTTTAAAAGAAGGTGACAAAAGTAGAATTATCATCTGATCCAACAATTCCACATCTGGTTGTATAATCCCCCCAAATGAAAGCAGGACATCAGAGAGGTATTTGCACACCCTTCTTCATAGCAGCAGCATTCACAATAGCCAAAAGGGTAGAAGCATCGCAAGTGTTCATCAGCAGGTGAATAGATAAACAAAATGTAGTATATACATACAATGGAATAGTCTTTGGTCTTCAGAAGGAAAGAAATCCTGATGCATGCTACAATATGAATGAACCTTGAGAACATTATGCTTAATGAGAAAAGCTGGTCACAAAGGCAAATACTGAATGATTCACCTTACAAGAGGCATCCAGAGTAATCAAATTCATTGAGACAGGAAGTAAAATGGTTGTTGTCAGGGGCTGGAGAGGAAGAGGGAATGGAGAGTTGTTCAATGGGTAAGGACTTTCAGTTCTGCAAGATGGAAAGATTTCTTGAGATTGGTTGTGCAAACTGTGAATGCGTCTAAGACTAATGAACCATAAACTTAAAAATGGTGAAGATGGTACATTTTGTGTTACGTGTATTTTCTCTCAATAGGAGTCTCCCTTGCTCACTTCTGCATAACCTTCTCACCATGACCAGATTTATAAGGTGCTCAATGAGATTCTGAGCTCACAGCCCAAATCTACCCCACAGTACAATTTGCTGACCAGCCAACTGGTTAGGCTTTGGAGAACCATGCTACTGATCCCAGTAAGTGATCCTCAAGTGATCCCAACCTGAAAAAGGACAAGTGAATAGACTAACCTCAGAGTGGACCTGGCCTTGAACTTGCCCTTGACCTATGATGAACTTCCTGGCACTTTGGGCCAGAACAGCACTAATCACACCCAAGCTACCAGTTCAATGTCACCATGTGAAAAAGGAAATCAAAAGCCCTAGTCTCAGGAGATCTTCCTAAATGCCATGCTATGTTTGTTTTTATTCTCTCTTGATTTGTTCACAGTTAACTTGCAAAGCCTGGAGACCAGTTATAAGAATTGTGTACTCCTGCAGCGTTTCCTTGGAATATCCTTCAAATTAAGCCACAAGCTGCTTTTCTTTCTGGCTTTAATGTAGAGTCACCAAAGTGCAGAACAAGAATGATTCACCAAACAAACTTCTGCCTTTCTTTTTCTGGTGCTTCATCTAACTGGCTTATGCCTCAGAGTAAAGCTATTATAATGACATTATCCTTCTAATGAGCAATGGTGCAATGCTTTGCTGATGGCAATACCCAGAATTATGCAGTGTTTAAAAGCCACCATGACTTTAGGGAATACTCACTAATTTTTCTATTGCAAATATTGTAGTCATGTTCAAAATGAATGAGTGTAATTCTTTTGGCGTTTTTTCAAACTTTTAATTCTTCTAATAAATCACAGCTCCCCAAAGGAATAAGCATAGTTCATTAACAGTGCTAATGAAAATGTCATCTTCAGTAAAACTTACTAGAATATCACTCCGTGGATGTTTTCAGATGCTTTTGTTTGCCAACTTTATTAATGAAAAACGTTGTGGCCTGCATTAGTAAACCGAACATAATTCTTTGGTGGGTGGGTGGGGGACAATCACCCTTAGGCAAGTAATTACTTATATAATTTTAAAAACAACTCTAACAATAACACAATAGCGTTACCAACCTTCAGGGGTACTAAAATATTTTTTAAAACTAAGACTAGCATGAAACACATTATAGTTAGTAATTCTTTTCTGCCATTATATTAATTGCTGAGGCCTTTTCTTCATTCATATTTAATGAAGGTACTTTAGGAGTTTCAAGTAAATAGTTTGCCTGCTTCAGATCATAAACAGTGACTGAAGATTTAAATTTCCAACTCCCAAGGCTTCAGCTATGTAGTGTCCTCCTAAATACAATTTACTTTAGTGCCTGGTTCATACGAGCATGACACGTATTCTTTGAACCCAATACATGAAGGTTCTATTGAAGTAGCAGACTAAACAGTGATTCTGATATCATTTTTGCTCCTTTTGGGAACTTCTTGTCATTGAGGAAATAAATGATGACCATCTAAATGAGAACAGGGGCCAGGTATTCCAAGCTCACTATAGCTTGGGAATCAGCTACTATTACCTTTGTTTGGCAAGGACTCAAAGGTAGACAGAGGAGTGGGAAAACTTTAAAGCAAAAAAAGGGAAAGCTTCAGCTATGCTTTAATTGGAGGTTATGGACATGGAAAAGCTGAAAGCAGGAAACCTAGAAGTAGGACATTTTGTACTAATTCAGGGAGCATATTTGGTTGTCTCTGGTTAGTCCTGAGTTAAAAGCAATGGCAGAAAATAGGGAAGCAGGCAGTTATTGAACAAGTCCTGGTCATTCTAGACCAGTTGCTGCAGAGATTGTCATTAGACTCTCTGGACTGGTTGCTGCAGAAGTTGTGGGTCAGAGATCTATTAACATATATAGTCTAGCCAATATCTGTGTATATATTCCTCTCTCATCATATACAGCACTCAATTTCTCAAGTTGCTTTCTCATCTCCATCCTTCTTGAAATCTCAAAATGTAGTAGACATGCAAAGTGATACACCAAGCTATGATACCCACTTCTAAAGAGCGAAAGTCAGAGAAGGGGGACAAAAATAGGAATAGGACAAATTTTACATGAACATACATGCTTCTCAACCGTTTGCTGTTTTATTTTTTAACCATAAATGAGTATCAGTTACATAATTTTTTTAAACATTTTTTGAAGATTTTATTTATTTGACAGACAGAAATCACAAGTAGGCAGAGAGAGAGAGAAAGAGAGAGAAGGAAGCAGGCTCCCCGCTAAACAGAGATCCCTTGCGGGGCTCGATCCCAGGACCCTGGGATCATGACTCGAGCTGAAGGCAGAGGCCTTAACCCACTGAGCCACTCAGTTACATAATTTTTTAAAATTGTATATTTATTTAAAATATGTATCTATAAAGAAAGCACCAGAATATGAACTAAGGAATACTAATATTTTACTTTATTTTATTTATTTTTGGTGAGGGGAGGTGTAGAGGGAGAAGGAGGGAGAGAATCTTATACAGGCTCCACGCCCAGTGCAGAGCCCAGTGAAGGGCTCGATCTCACGACCCTGAGTTCATGTCCTGACCTGAAATCAAGAGTTGAACACTTAACTCACTGAACCACCCAGGGGCCCCAGGCATACTAATATTTTAATACATGCTAATAAGGACTGATTTTACTTGGAGTTTTTATGACTTAGCAGGGAAGAAATTACATCTTCACTCTCCAAGGATCTTCTATTTGTTTCCAGGAATTTTAGAGATTTATGCACACATTAAGTTGGAAAGCCTCTAAGAAGTGATTTTACAATCGTTGGCAAGCAGAACTGCATTTAAATCTTTCTAGAGAGAACATCAGAGACCCCTAGAGAAGGAAATTCTGTACTCTTATCATTCTGGCCCTGTTATGGCCACTTCCTCCAGCAGCCTCATTCTTCAGGAGGAACGGTTGCCACAGCAGTGACAAGAGCAGACGGCAGCTGCAATTGTAGTTACCAGATTCTTTACATGGACATTTAGCAATGGAACTCTGCTGAAGGATTCAATATGGCATGGAAGTCAGTTTCATCATTTGACTTCTCTTCATATAAATTTTAAATAATCTTTATTATGAAGCCAATTAGTGCATGCAAATAGTTTCTTAAAGGTCAAAGAGTGCTAAAGCTTTACAGTAATGATTACAGTAATAATAATAATAATAATAGCAGCTCCTTGCCTTCTCCTCCCCTCTCCACTGCCCCCATCCCACTCTGGAGAGGAATCTTCAGTTCTTTTAGCTGTTTCTACTGGAATCTACTTCTATATTATATTTACTTCTAGAAATCATATAGGAGACTGAGACTTGCTTGTCAGTTGAAATTATCAATTGCCTTTCTGGCTATCTATTATCTATCTGAAGCTATCAGTTTACAGATTACAGTTTACAGTTTACAGATTCTCATTCCTATCACAATTCTCTTCTTGTTGTCGAATCAGTTTACTATTTTCATTACTAGGTCTACAAAATTATTGCACTTTTTAAAAAAGATTTTATTTATTTATTTGACAGAGAGACAGTGAGAGAGAGAGAGAACACAAGCAGGGGGATTGGGACAGGGAGAAGCAGGCTTCCTGCTGAGAAGGGAGTCCGATGTGGGGCTCAAACCCAGGACCCTGGGATCATGACCTGAGCTAAATGCAGATGCTTAACAACTGAGCCACCAAAATATTGCATTTTTGAGCCAAATAGTGTATGGTCATTATATTTTCTTTCTTACATGATTTATTTTCCTGGAGTGAATAGATGTTTCCATTTGTTTAGTTTTCATTCAACATCTCAAGTTTTCCCACACCCTCCAACAGCTCTGAAAAACTCTTGATACATTTTTCCATATGACTAAAACTGTTTACCAATTCCATGTCTGTCTTGGATACATTGATCCTGAAGTTCTCCAACCTTCCAATCTGTACTGCTTCCTCTCAATGTTCCACTAAGCAGCTATGGGCCTGAAATTGCATTAAGCCAATATCCTGAGAGTCCCCCTGCCCCCATTCCATGTTAGATTCTGTTTCTTGGATCCTGTGTCTCCTTCCTTTTTGCTTTACACCCTTGTTTTACTAAAGCGCATTCATCTATAAGGCTCCTTAAAAAGCATGCATGATTCATGGGAGGTCAATTTTGTGAGACACAGAAAAACACTTTCTTCTCAAATTTTACTCAGATTGGTAATCTGGTCAGATATATAATCCCGAGGAAAAGTAATTTTTCCTTAGAATTTTAAGGAAAGTCTAAGGAATTGTTTTACTGTCTTCTAATTTCCAGTGTTACTGAGAATTCCGATACCATTCTGATTTCTGATTCTTTGTACATGGACTATTTTTTTCTCTCTCTCTGAGAGCATTTAGGATGTAAATTGCATTTTGAGTGTTTCAAAATATCACAACGTGTTTTGGTGTGGATCTCTTTACATTCATTATTGCTGATGCTCAGGAGGTCTTTTTTGACTTATAGACTCTTGTCTTTCAGTTCTGATAAATGTCTTAAGTAATTTGCTTAACTTCTTCCCCTTATTTTAGTCATTTCTTATATTACTTACTTAATTTCTTGCCCTGATCTCTCTTCTGGAATACCTATCATTTGATGTCCTGTGTTTACCAAAACTCTCACTTGCCTATATTCTCTTTCTCATTCTTTCTTTCTGGAAATTTCTGTAACTTTGTCTTCTAACCTTTTATTGAATTTTATATTTTATTTTCAATTTTAATTTCAAAGAACTTTCTTTTTATAGTCTTTACTTCAC
>ML101090.1:51943-80254 GCA_003697995.1 Taxidea taxus jeffersonii
GGTTTGAGATCTCTTAAGATACGAGTTATAATTTCTTGTTTTTTTCCTTAGTCCTCACAATGACTCTGAAATTCTGTTTTCTTTGAGTTTTTTCTCCCTGGTTTGTCAGCTTTTTGGTCTCCATCTGTTATGATGGAGGCACTCCCCAATTGTATGATGATCTTTGGTTGCCCCTTGTTGTCGAAAGCTGGGCTGATGGAAGGCCCCTGTTACATGGAGGGACTTTATTGACTGGTCAGCATTCTTGAAGGGCAATAAGGTGGCCAACCTGATTTAAAAAAAAAAAAAAAGCTTTACTGAAATATAATTCACATACCATACAGTTCACCCATATAAAGCATACAATCCAGTGGATTTTTAGTATATTGACAAATGTGCGTCCATCACCACAATCAATTTTTGGACATTTCCATTAACTTCAAAACAAAGCAAAAGAAAACAATCTATCACCCCTTAGCCTTCCACCACCAACCCCTCCCCTTTCATTGTCCCTCAACCCTAGGCAACCACTAATCCACTTTCTGTCTCTATAGATTTGCCTATTCTGGACATCTCATATAAATAGACACATATAACATGTGGTCCTTTGTAACTGGCTTTTTTCACTTAACATAATGTTTTCAAAGATTATTCATTTCATAGCATATGTCAGTACTTCATCTCTTTTCATTGCTGGATAATAATTTGTTGTATGGACATATCACATTTTATTAATCCATTCAACAGGTTGTGGACTTTCAGGCTGTTTTCACTCTTCCGCTCTTATGAATACTGTTGCTATGAACATTTATATACAAGTTTTGCATGGAGATAAGTTTTCAAATCTCTGATACATACCTAGGTGTGGAATTGTGTCATATGGTAACTATGTTGAACCATTTGAGAAACTGCCAGACTTTTCCAAAATGGCTGCACCATTTACATTCCTACCAGCAATGTATGAGAGTTCTGATTGCTCCACATCCTAGGCAGCACTTCTTATAATAATATGTATGTCTTAACAGATATGCCTTTTTTATTATGGCTAGCCCAGTGGGTGTGAAGTTGTGTCTCACTGTGAGTTTGACTTGCATTTTCTTGACAGCTCACCCTAACTTTTGTTGTGACTCTTTCAACTTTAACTATGTATTGATCTTTTTTGCATTAGCAATTCAGTTTTGAGCCCAGCCATGGCTCTTGGGGATGGGGCTTGTGAGGGAGGAATGGGGCTTATGAAGGAACCTCTCTGTGTTCAATGTGAAGATTTTCCTTTAGCCTCCAAGTTTCATACTCTAGCCACCATCTCCCTCCATGCTGGTGTCCCCAGATCTAAAGCTTCTAATTTTCTCCAGTAAATATACTCTTGTCTTTTGAAGAAAAATAGAAAGGTGGTCGCCTGAGTGTAGGGGAACCTAGCATCTCAATTCTCCTTATATAGGTATTTAGTCATTTTCTTGTTTTTGGATCCTGTCCTACCATTCCTAGCAGCACCTCATTATCAGAGGTATCGGGAGCCTTTATTTCTTCAACTACTTTAGGGTTCTCCAAGACAAGTACATGTGGTTTTTGGGGGGGAGATTTAAATTTTTAATTAAGAAATATTTCAAATATTCATAAAATACAGAGGATAAGTAGAAGAGACAATCTTGTACTTACCATGAACCTGCTAACATCACATACACACACACCCCACACATTTTTTTCCTCCCTACTTGGTTGTTGTGGGGTTTTTGTACCTGTGGGAGGGAGTATTTACCACTTCCCCAAATCCCACTCAGGCACTTGAATTTGATCAATTCTCCAATTACTTTCAGTCTTGGTGGGGTTTCTAAAGATTCTTATTTTCATTGAAGATGGAGGAACAAGTTTCTTCTTGTTCTAATATTTTGGGAGTGATTTTCTAGGGGAAAAAAAGAATAGAGACATAGATTTATTCTGTTCCCTTGAATCAAAGCATCTCTAAATTATTATGGCAACATTTTTTATTAAATATTTGTTCCTCCCTTGTTCTTAAATTACTTTAATCATCTTCATTAGCAATTGATTATGCCTCCCCCTTTTATTTCTGTTCTTGTAGTTATTATTTTGTTGTCTCCCACCAGTCTTGGGTTTTACTTTACTTATTCACATAGCAATTTGCAATTTGAAATAATATCCAGCTGGAGGAATTTTTGCAGGATTTTTTTTTTTTTAAGATTTTATTTATTTGACAGACGGAGTTCACAAGTAGGCAGAGAGACAGGCAGAGAGAGAGGAGGAAGCAGGTTCCCTGCTGAGCAGAGAGCCCAATGCGGGGCTCGATCCCAGAACCCTGGGATCATGACCTGAGCTGAAGGCAGAGGCCTTAACCCACTGAGCCACCCAGGCGCCCCTTTTTGCAGGATTTTTAACAAGCATCGTTGAAAGTTTCCTCGACTGTAGCTCAATTTATTTTTAAAAGGTAGAGAATCTTTTGATTATAAATAATTAATCTCAGTTGATAAAATTATTTTTTGAAATGAATTAATCTAATTTAAAGAATATTTAAATAGAAAGTAATATTTAAATGATTCTTTGTCTTTACCGTTCTTGTGAGCTTAAAAGAAGGGAATAATAAAGAATTCAGGGTTACACAAAATGAAGAACAGGAAAATTACAGTTCTAGTGAATGTCATTTCCCAAAAATGAAAGGCTGGCACAGAAAGCTTTTGGAAGAATGTGGCAATTTTCTGTGCTACAGGAGATTGGTCACTGGGCTTAATTCATGTCCAATTATGAAGAATCTTTTGGTTTCTTTTGCTTATCAGAATTCTATTAGCCACGTCACATCTCAAAAATTGAATACAAATGACTTCCTGAAATTCTAATAGTGTTTCTTCAAATTGCAATTAAGTTTCCAAATTTGTGTTCTCTGCCTATGAAAGAATAATCTGGCCAAGGGGGCCTACCCAGAATCTTCTTTGAATAGACACTGGTAATCCTCTTGGCAGGGAGTGGGGTGAGGAGGCTGTCTCATGTAAGCAGATTTGAGTATTAATCCCAAGGATTTCAATATGGGATCCCACGGTTCTGTCAATATCCCAAGTTCTTCAAAAGCATAACGGCAAATTTGGTTAAACTTAGAAATGTATCTTTAGAAAAGATTACTAATTCCCATTCCATCTCACAGCCAAGAGAAGATTGATTATTCCTGAAATGCTGGTGAGATATGATGCTTTCACTAAAAAGTCTGTCGATAATTGTGTGTTGCTACTGTCTGGAAGCTCTTCTGGAGCTTACGTCACATGTCTGTCAAATGAGAGGATGGCATTAGATAGTGTCTGAGGGCCCTGCCAGGTCAGATGTCCCATACATTTGTGAAAAATCTCGTTTATACTCAGGAGTACTTGTCAGAGTAAAGGAAGGAGAGAAGGAAGCTGAAGTTATTTAAATAAATGCCTTTGCATTGGAAAAAAAACACAACCCTGACTCATTTAGTCATAACATATAACTAGGGTGTGCATATTTATTTCCTTGTGGTCAGAAATAAGTAATATTATCCTATTTTCATCAGAATTGTCTAAGCTGTGAAAGACACTCAAATATATGATAAATAGGTAAAGATTAGCCTATTAAGTGTGCTTTATTCTATCGGAACATCTCTCAATGCCTTTCTTTCTTTCTCTTAGTATCTTTCTCTGACTTTCCAACCCTGTTTCTCATACACATACAAACCCTGTTCGTTTTGTTTTTAAGAAAGGTGTCAGGTAGAGAAAAGGAAACAGTCTAATGGAAAGAACAGTGAACTAATGTTCAGTCCCAGCTCCATTACCAGCTAGCTTGGTGTCCTAGACAGCTTTCTTTCTTTCTTCCTCAGTGTTTTCCTCTGCAAATTGGGAGATCATAGCCAATGAGTTTATCTTCCAGGTTGCTGTGAGACTACAATGTGTTAAATCTGCCTTTGAAGTCTATATGAAGGGCTATACCCATTTAAAAGTATAACTGTTTTGTCCTATACCCACTTAGGAACCCATTAGACCATAATATAGAAATTTGAGGTAGATTATCCATTGAAAAGCATGAATTCAGGGACTAATTGTCATAGAGATGAGTGACTGCACACATTTTAAAGGGAATTGATTTCAATTTGTACCTTTTATTCTGGTAAGAATTATCTATACAGAAGATCAGTCTCGGTATCACTTAAACTGGATAGAATGGATTCTTGATGTAGATAAAATGGTACTAATATCACGGTAGAGACTGAAGTTTCAAATGCTTAGAACTGTGATCTCAGAGGTCACTTAGCCCAGCTTTCTGTCCTGGGTATGTTCCTCCCTCCGACAAGGCAGCTTTGCCGGATTCTTTTGGTCTCTGCTTGATAGGTAACTCTTAATATCTTGGGAGCGGCTCTTAGGAATTTTGGCAACTTCTGACAAATCATGTTAAAGAACTTCTTGTGTCCCAGTGACTTTATCCTGCCCCCCAGATACACAGACTAAACCTCTTCAAAGATTGAAATCAAGCTCCCCAGATCTCTCTCTTTTCTCAAAGAAATGACTCTAGATTCTACAATCATTCCCCTTGGGTTAAAGCTTCATATCCGTGATTGTTCTGGTTACCTTCTTCTTTCCAGATGCTGGTTTAGGTAGACTTTTCTTAAAGTTTGCTGCCAGGAAATGCCCCCCTGAACAATTTGTGGAGATCTGACCAGCATGGTTGCTCTCACATTCTCAGCACTGGTCTTCTTCTGAAACCTAAGTTGGGATAAGCATTTTTGACAGCATCAAACTCTTTCCTTTCAGTGACTGGGTTGGCATATAGTGAGAGAAAATGATGCAGTAGGGTCTGGCAAGACCTGAACACCTTTACAGAGGGTAGGCTGGGGACCTGAATGGGGAAAAGGAAAAGCCAGAGATGTGAAGCTTATGGGTGGCTTGGGTAGAAGGATAGTAGGGGAGGGAAAGTTTAGAATTGAGAGACAGTATTCTTAGAGATCAACTCTCTGACAAATCAAGAGAAAAATGCGAGCTTCAAGCTTTACCTTGTGGTCCTCTGTCTCCTAAGTCTTCTAAGTTATTTGAAAGAAAGTTAACATGGGGCTGGAAAGTTTGAGGAGTTTGGAAAAGTAGTCAGAGGCAATGTTGGATCCTATTCAATGGGAGCTGCTACCTGTGTAAAGTAAGGAAGACTTCAGGGATATAAAAGTTGTTTGGGGAAATCCAGATATTACTGCTTTGTCTGTTGTGATGATGTGGCAGGCAGTCTCCAAGATGGCATTTAATGATTCTTTGGTCCTGTTATTCACACTCTTGAGACTGACCCAAGTAACCAGTAAGGTAGTGTGGAAATGATAGAATGTTACTTTTGAAGTTAGGTCACAAAAGATGCAGCTGCTGTCTTGCCCTCTTGGATCAACTACTCTAGAGGAAGTCAGCCACCACATCATGAAGACATTCAAGCAGCCCTATAGAAAGAGCTTCATGGTGAAAAAAGGAGGCCTCCTGCCAACAGTCGGCATTCACTTACTAGCTATGTGAGTGCTTGGAAGAGCCTCCCTTAATCCCCACTAAACCTTTAGATGACTAGCTCTGGTAGACATCTTGACTGTAATCTCTTGAGACACTAAGCCAGAATCTTCCAGCTAAGGTCCTTCTGAATTCCTTATCTACAGAAACCACGAGATAATGTTTATTGCTGTTTAAGTTGCTAAGCTACTAAGTTTTAAGCTACTAAACTACTAAGCTTGAGGAATCTGTTATGCAGTTATAGATAACTAATACAGGTGACTAGAAAGGAGGAATAAGGAATAAAGACCTCTCATTCTAGGACTGGCCTTGTCGTGGCCCCTAAGGATGAAAGAAGTACTAGCCTCATTTCTGCTTTTGGACACTGCTGACAACCAACAGAGCTAGAGGATGACAAGAAGGAAGGGCTTCATGCCCTCTTGTCATCCTCTTCCTCCTCTTTGTCTTTAGTGGAAAACTAGAATGACATTGAGAACTCATACAAATTTTGCTTTTGACTTTACAGTGGCCCTCAGGAAAAGCTACACTGGCCTTTATCCCCTCATTATAGGCTGTGGTTCCTTGAGAGCAGGGCTTGTATCTTAACTATTTCTATCCTCATTGCCTAGCAAGTGAACATATGTGAATAATGAATGATATTAAGGGTGAGGGCAAAATCTCTTCTTCCTCCTAAATTCTGAAGAGATTCCATTCTTAGAATGCTTCCTTAACTGGAACTATTCCATTCACCATTCATCAATGAAATCTTGATAATAATAGCATGCATACCATCAGTCATTTTCACTATTACAGACGTCCCTAGTTCACTATTTTAAAAATCTCTCCATTTAAGCTCCTTGCTTTTAGGAGCTTCCTTTCACTTTTTCATCCCATTTCTTCGGCGGAATGTTGCTTTAAACTGTTGCTCAAGCTCCCAAGGTGCTTGATCTAAGGGAGCATAGACATCTGCTGCTAAGATACCAACATATCACTGTCAAGTTGTCCAAAACCACAGTGGAAAGAACCCTGTACTGGAGATAGGAGAACTAATTCTGGGCTGCTGTCACTGATTAGCCTATATGTCCTTGGGCAAGTTGCTTCCCCTCTCTGAACCTCAGTTGCTTTATCTTAAATTGAGAGATTAGGTTTAGATGAGCTCTAAAGTCATTGTTGGGTTCTCTCAAGTTAGAATTCCGAGGTGCGATCCGAACGTGAACCCTGGCGGTCGGCACACCTCTGAGTAACTGTTATTGTTACACTACAAGGTTTTCGGGACTTCCCTTTATTAGCCCAAGCATATGGCCTCAGCGAAAGGTTGTCAGGTTTAATAGGAAGAGTCTTCCGGTTTTGAAAGATGATCTTCTCGTTTCCAGTTTTGCCACTAACTCTGAGTGACCTTGGGCAAAATCTCTCTGGACCTCGGAGGAGGGAGGTCCCTGTTATCCAGACAACGCTCGAAGATCTAAACAGTGACTTGGAGAGCTTTTCGCCGTTTCTCCTTCTGCCACCTGGTTGTCTCAGATCCAGAGCCGGGTTCCGGTCGACTTGAAGTGACTCTCGGCCTTGCAGTCTAAACCTAAACCTGCCGCGCGTGCTAAAGGCGGCTCCGTTCCGTAGGAGGTAGCTACAGGTGAGCTCTTAAAGGGGCCGCCAGAGCTTGGGTAAACTCGAGACTGAAGACTGGGCGTAGGGGCTCGGGCAAGGGGGTGTGAATGAATGAGCGAGTGAAAGGAGGAGCAAATGTTCTCTTTCCACCCTTAAATACATTCACACTTAGAATCACTTAGACTTAAAAACCCTCTGGTAAACTCCTCAAACTCTTAATCTATTTTACGAGCCTTTCTGTACTCACCCCCCCCACCCCAAGACTACTACTGAAGGGCTAATAATAATAATAAAAAAACAGTACAGTGTTAATTGCAGAGATTACACCCCCCCACCCCCGCCCAAACTCCTCCCCCTTCCCCCGCCCCCGCCCCGGTCCCCGTCTCCGCCCCCGCCCCTAAAGTAGGTGGTGCAGTTAGTCTACTCTTTCCCAAGACCGCTTTTCCTGGTTGGGGATCCACCCCCGGGGGCGCCAGGCACTCTCTCCAGCCTCGGAGTTGGAAACAGCACGTGTTTAGTGAGGTTAAAGGGTGTCTCGGCATGTCTTGGATCTGGTGTAGGTGAGGTCACGTCTCTCTTCAGACACCCGGACCCTTCCGGGCCTGGCGCGCTACTTGCTCTGAACCGCGGGACACACCGGTGGGCTAGGGCGAGGTAAAGGCGGGCTCTTCCAGGGCCACCACGGACCACCTGTAGAATCTGTGTGTCAACTCCTTTGTCCTCAGAGCCACTTCGGTGGCCGCCCCTTTAAGAGAGGAGGTTCACTTGGGATGTTCCCCGGGTCCCCTTTCCCGCTCCCCAGCCCCCTCCAGGCCCTCCTCCCCCTTCCAACCCAAAGGTAGGAGAGCTGAGAGCCGGGGGCTCGGCGCCAGCCGCCTCCTCACTTCCCATTGGCTGAGAGCGCCGGGAAAGCGGTCACGTGGGAGCGCGGCAGTCCAGCTCCGGGGCCGCCATCTTGGCCGAAAGTTTGGGGGGAGAGCGGTTGGGGGCGCGGAAGGAGGCGAGGTTCCGGGGGTGGGGCGGCTAGGAGGAGAGAGGGCGAGCGGGCTAGCGGGCCGCGGCGAGTGAGGCGGCCGCGGCAGAGGAGGAGGAGGAGGAGGAAGGGGCGGCGGGGGTGCGGCCGCCTAGGGGAGCTCCTCCCCCGTTCCCTCACCCCCCTCAGTTCAGCTCCTCGAGCCCCGGGCGGGGCGGGGGGACGTGGAGCCGGGCAGGGCGGGGGAGCCGCCCCGAGTTGGGTCGGAGCGCACCCCAGCTCCGAGCGCTTGCCGCTTGCTGGAACTTTGTGGTGGCGCCGCAGGTGTGGGGGCCCGCGGAGGTGTGCATGTGGGGCGTGAGGGCGTCGCGGAGAGTGGCCGCAGCCCTGTCCGGCCCCCGCTGGAGTAGCCCTGAGGAAGCGAGCAAAGAGAAAGGCAAGCTAGAGGAGGGGGCCCGATTGGGGTGGGGATCTGCCTAGCTGGTCCTGTCTCAGCGCTGTACGGTCGCTACTGGCTTAGGGGCCAAGGGTCGGAGCGCTTCTGCACCCCCCACCCCCACAGTAGCAGGTGGGAAATATGCATAGTTATGCCAGGGGAGCGGTGGCCCCACGTCTAGGCATTTTTAGTACCCTTTGGAGAGGGAGCAGCTTTCGAGGAGAATTTGGAAGCAGGCTTCTCTGTCTGCTTTTAATTTGTAGGGGTACCCACCCTTAGGTAAAAGCTTTCTAGATTGTCTGACACTGCTGGGTTTTGAGGCTCTTTCTTTGGCTTGGGAAAACTTCTCCAGGTGTGGCCTTTTCAAATAGGGCTCGGAGTTTTTCCGAGGTGAGATTCAGGGGGAAGTGCTAGTGTAACCACGATTCTGTTCTTTGCTTTAGTTTCTTTTCTGTTTTTAAAGGTGTGTGCTCTCTTCCTGATACTGGAGAAAAATGCCAGTCCGGAAGCAAGGTGAGAATTTATTTCGGAACTCTCCTGTGTGTGTCTGTGTCTGTTTTGTGATTGTTGTGTTTTAAAAGTATTTAAGTCTCATGAGACAGCATCTTGTTAGCCTTACTACTTAGGGAATCTAAGCTTCATCATATCTTTCAGAAGAGGGAAACATCTAAATGTTTTTCAAACTTTGTTTTTTGAATCTCTTTAGTGACTGCAGAGGCAGTTTATTTTCACTCCACTGAAATGGCTTTTTAAAAACTTTGAATTGGTGTTTTAATATTTTACTTTGTAATTCTTACTAAACACTCTTGTGAGCAATTGTAGGATCCTGGCTAAGCGCTAGAATTTTGAAACATTTAACATTTATATTATAATGACAAATTATAGATAATCTGCTTTGCATATCAGATCAGTTGAAGCTATGTTAACTAATATCTTGATCAGACAGTCTTTTATTGTGGTAGACTACTAATATTAGCAACTGCTTCTCTTCCTCCTTTTTCTGTGACATATTTTTTTAAAAATTTGGCTGTTCTAGGGAATAGATAATGTTTGTGAACGTAGTAACATTGATTGACCTAGAGGATTTGGAGAAATGTTTATAGATGTCTTGCAGAATTATTTGCTGTGTAAGGAATGTGTAATTTTAATCAGACTCTTCTTTTCTTCTTAGACACCCAGAGAGCATTGCACCTTTTGGAAGAATATCGTTCAAAACTAAGCCAAACTGAAGACAGACAGCTCAGAAGTTCCATAGAACGGGTTATTAACATATTTCAGAGCAACCTCTTTCAGGCTTTAATAGGTGGGAATTAAAACTTTATTCATGACCTCTATGTGTTAGCTAGACTTAATGCACTTCTGAATTCATTTACTTTAAACTTAACAGAGTGATGTACTTGGTTCTCTATAAGACATTCAGTAACTTAAACATCTAGTGACATGTGTGTTTGACAGGCCAATATCTTTTACAAAAATATCTAATAACCAAAAAAACTTTCAGTATGATTATTTCAGTGGTCTTTGGTGACATGTTTTATATTCTCAGCATTAACTATTAAAAGGTGGAGAAGTTGCAGAAATGTTTCAGGATCCAAAAAATAAAGAACGAATAACTTTTAGCTTGTTTGTATATTTGACTTCTATTTCTCTGAAGTCACTGAAAATGTTTGAAGAGTTCTGTTCTGTTTAAGGACATACATCCCCTAGTATAGACTTCTGTTTAAACTTAGCATGCATGGAGTCAGAATTTTAGACCTGGAAAACTATCTTAGAGTTGATTTTGTCTAATAATATTTTGTAGCCAAGAAAATAGAAACAGTGTTATTCATAACTAACTTAAATTTAAGGTGGTGCATTGTTTTAAAGTAGAACTGGGCGAGTAGTCAAGAGTCCTAAATTCTCTTCCTTATACTGCCACTAATTGAATGGTAATATATGCCATTTAACCTTTTTTAGGTCACTATATTTGCTGTAGAATGTGAATGTAATAGAACAATGGTTTTTAGCCCTTCCTCCAACCTGATTTTAATGCAGCGAGATTCTTTTGTAAAACAAAATCTCTTATTTTGTGTACAATTCCCAATTTATCAAACAAGATGATTTGTCTCTGGCCTCTCCTCTAGGACCTAGAAAAGTGTGTAGACCACTGAACTAGAAAATTTGTCCTTTCCAATTCTAAGAATGAAAATTTTTAATTATTGACTGTATAAATAGGACATGAACTTCATTGCATTGCATTTATTTTCTTAGTAACTTCCAAGTGGATATGACCTAACATCTATTTATTAATAGAGTAACTTTTGATGTGTTTGTGGACTACCTTCAAGTTAGTGGTCTGTCAAAAAACTTAATGCTAAATTGATACTCTCTACTAAAATTTTTTTAAATTAAAGATTTTAAGGAAGACCACTTAGTACACCTGAATAATTTTTCAATCTAGCATTGTTATAGACTTGAAACAACCTACGCAAGAACAGAGAACAGTATAATTAACAGCTGTATATAATTAACAATGTAATTAATTATAATCCATCTTCAAAAATTATCAACATTCTGGGTTTTTTGTTTAAACTGATGGACATTTTTTACATTGGAATTTCTAAGCTCTGATGTTTAAGGTACAAATGGATGATCAAATAGGATTCCTCTGAAAAAAGTAGCCAAAAAGAAAAAAAAAAAAAAAAAGTAGCCAAAAAGGAAGGGAAATATTTTTAATTACTTGGTTTTCTAAGTCAACATCAAACCTAGAAATGTTTTATTTAGTAGAGTCACTGTTTAGAAAAAAAATAGTATGACTTCTATGTCCTCGTTTACTTGTAGATGTAGATGGGTGCAGTCCTTCTCTGTGTGAAGTCTGCAGCTTAAGAAAATTAAATGGTCAGTAAAGTAAACAGAATCTACACTTCTTAGATTTCTCTGTAGATTGGAAGCAGATTTGGAGGGTATGTTTGGAGGGATTTTTAAAATATATTCTGCCTTTCCCCTTTTGAATGTTTACCTGTTCTTATACGTAATTGAATTCTAAGAGAATTAGTCTTCTAATAAGTTTGTCAATCTTTTTAGTCCTGTATAATTTCATTGGTTGTCAGTTTACCTTGATATTTAGATTTACATATATTTTATTGTTTTATAGGATGTGATACAAATTTTGGTGTAAGAAAAGTAATAGGTTTTGGAAATTTTGAAACGGGTAATTTTAGTAGAGATTTTTATGTGTTTCCATACTGTAATTGAATTAACTGTTTACTAAGTTATTAAATGCATTCTTTGGTATTTACTGAAATTGGCTTAAGTTATTAACCTTTATAACTTTTGTCAGTTTGTGGAAAATTTTTAGGTCAGTAAGATTTTCTTTTTGGTTTGCACCTGTACCGTTTTTCTTGAAACAGCATATTAGTATACTTTAAACCTGTACCTCGCCTAAGCTAAATCAGAGTCTGTTGTGTTCATAGTATGTGCTGGAGAATCCTGGATTAACTGTTTCTTCCTTTAGTAGGTGGCACTCTCTCTTCTGAGCTGATACTAGTGGACCACTGGATTTAAGGAGACATGGGTCTTGACCACCTGAGTTGTTTGAAAGTCTTTTGGTTGGTTCTTGGCTGCCTGAGTTTGGAAATCATTTTCTTAGGCTGCGGTGAATTATGTAGTTACTTCTTTGGATTTGATGTCTGCATAATTGTTTATTGATTGTTTGAGCTGGTAGTTTGTATTGACTGTTTTCATGCATTTAAAAGATGTTTGTGTAGGGCTCTGGGATTTTGGTGTTATCGAAATGTTGATTTATTTTTTCCTTTCTTCTGTACTTGAAATATGTTAATTAGGTTTCTGTTCTCATACCTGGGGGTTATTCAGAGGAATAGGCATGTACATATTGCATTATGTCTGTTCTGAGATAACAATTTTTAATTTATTTTAATATCTTTGAATTTGGGATACTTTTTATGACTGATGTATTTTGGAAGTGATTTTACATTCTTAGTGGCACATGAAATAATGGTGCATCATAGAATCGATATCATCAATTCAGTGAAACATGGCAATTATTGTCCTAGCTCTGATGTTTGCTAGTAACATTGAAAGATGGCTTGAAGATTCAAAAATTATTGAAAGCAGAACAGTTTTTATTAATTTTGAGTTTCAGCTGACCAGTTTTTTCTTTAGAGCTGAATATTTGAAGTTATATCTAAAAAGAAATCCATAAGCTATATATACTTCTTTAAAATTTATTCCCCATGTATGTGGTGATTATTTTTATATAAATGGAAGATAAAGTCTACCTAATTTTAATCCGTGATTTAGGTGAGAACAATTTGAAAACTTAATATATTTGATTTTGTATTCTCATTTTCTGTACATATATTTGAAAATTTGTAGACTTGATATGGTTTGATTACAGGTCAGAGCCCAGGTGTTTAGGTCCATATTGGTTTGAGGTCATTTATGATACTTAGGTTTGTCTGGAATCTCTGAGATGACTTTGATAGTCTTCAAAGATTTCTTACTAGTCTAGATCCCTGGAGTTACTTATGGGGTCAGAGAATTCATCTGCTTTTCTTGCTCACAGGAGAAAAACCTGTGCTAAAGATCAGGCGGACTTTAGAGACTTGAGTAAGTTGAATCATGAGATTTGTATAGTTTGTCTGCAATAAATAGCATGCTTGTCTGCAATAAATAGCAAGCTTACTTTAATGCAGTTTTTATTTTAGTTCTGAAATTTTTCAAGATGAAGGTGGATTATGTAATAACACTGACTATTTCTGAGATATTTGGCTCCGTTCATTTTTTGCTACTCTATTAACTAAATTTCAGTAGGCCTTGTAAACATGGTAAAGGACATTTAAATTTGTGGATACTGGGTTTCAAAAGTATGTCTCCTTTTTTTTTATTATAAAAAGAAAATGACATTTATCATCTTAGTCACTTTTAAATGTGTAGTTTGATAAGTATATCCACATTGTTCCAAAGCAGTTCAGAACTTATTCCTCTTGCAAAAGCAGAACTCTACCCAGTAAACAGTATTTCCCTTTTCGTTCTACCCCCAGCACCTGGTAACCAGCATTGTACTTTCTGTCTCCATGATTTTGACTACTGTAAATGGCTCATGCAAGGGGAATCATACAGTACTTATCTTTTTGTGGCTAACTTAATTCATTTAATATTCTCAAAGTTACTCCATGTTGTAGCATGTGACAGAATTTCCTTCCTGTTTAAGACTGGATTTATTTAAAAAAAAAAAAAGGACTGGATTTATTTTACTGTATGTATATACATTTTGTTTATCCATTGATTCATCGATGGACATTTGGAGTGTTTTAACTTCTTGACTATTGTGAATAGTGCTGCCATGGGTGTGCAAATATCTCTTTGAAACTCTTCTTTCAATTTTTGGGATACAAAAAGCAAGATTGGAGGATCATATGGCATTTATATATTTAATTTTTTGAGGAACTGCCCTACTGCCTCCCATAGCAGTTGCATTATTTTACAGTCCCACCAGCAGAGGACAAGGGTCCCAGTTTCTCCATACTTATGCTAACACTTGTTATTTTCAGTGTTTTTGATAATAACCATCCTAACGGATGTGAGATTTTGACTTTTTCGAGTGTGTGTAAAAAGTGTATTTATTTATTTATTTATTTATTCGTAAAATATTTTATTTATTTATTTAACACAGAGAAATCACAAGTAGGCAGAGAGGCAGGCAGAGGGGGATAGGAAGCAGGCTCCTTGTTGAGCAGAGACCCTGATGCGGGGCTTGATCCCAGGACCCTAGAATCATGACCTGAGCCGAACGAAGGCAGAGGCTTAACCCACTGAGCCACCCAGGCGCCCCTAAAGAGTGTATTTAAAAAGCACTTTTCTGTGTAATACAAGTGTCTCATTTAGTCATCATAATCCTGTGAAGTGTATATTCACCTGTAAGGTGATTATACTCTTATAGATTGGAAAACTGAGGCACTGACAAATTATGTATCTTGTTCAAGAACGTTCAGATACTAAATTGTTGAGCCAGAAATTGAATTCAGCTAATCTGAATCCAGAGCTTCTCTTCATGTTCAGTTATTAGGATGTTCTTTATCATAAGTTGAATATTTTAATGTAAAGAACACTAACAAGTGTGTTTAAGATAGATGTTGAGCTGTAGTGTCAGTGATTATTTTTTTTGAAGTTTTTACTCTGAAGGAGAATATTTATGATGGAATGATGCTTGTAATTATGGAATTTACACATTTTGAAAAATGTATTTATTTAGTAATCAAGGTTTGCAAACTTCTAGTTGTAATGGTAAAATGTCAAAATCTCTTAGATTTTTTTGTTGTTTATTATTGGTTCTAGTCATATTATATTTTAGTTTGTTGCTAACTTCATGTGTGTGACTTTGCAGGCTAGGTTTTAGAAAGGAAAACGTTTATGACAGTATATGGATCATTCTCTTGACTAAAACTTTATTGGAGGAAAATTTTATTAACTTTTCAGTTGGTCATTTTGATTGAACCTGGGTTGTTATTTATTTGCTAGTAGTTTGGCTTACTACTTCTCTGATGTAGTGCTTTGATTATGTTGAATCTGGTTGAATTCTCTTTGGAACCTGGTAATCAACAGAGCTGTAAAAGCATCTGTAAATAATTTTTCTAGTTTATTTCATCTGTGTAGGGTCAAATTATTTCTACTATATTTTTTCTTTTCTAATTAATTTTTTCAGTACACTATCCAGTCTAAGACTAGGTATTTAATTTATTTGTCATGTCTCTGTAGTCTGGACACATTCCCACAGTCCTTTTTGGTCTTTTATGACATTACCATTTTGTTTCTAATTTTAGGTTTGTCTGATGCTTGCTTGTGATTAAATTCAGGTTATGTATTCTCTAGGGTTCTGTACATTCAGAGGTACATGATGTCTTCTGCTCTTTATTGGCATTGTTAATTTTGATGACTCAATTAAGGTGCTTGATTTCTCTATAGTTAGTATTTTTTCCTTGCATTTTTTTTTTTTTTTTAAAGATTTTATTTACTTGCTTGCTTGTCAGAGAGAGAGGGAGAACACAAGCAGGCAGAGCAGCAAGCAGAGGCAGAAAGAGAAGCAGGCTCCCCGCTGAGCAAGGAGCCCGATGTGGGACTTGATCCCAGGACCCTGGGATCCTGACCTGAGCCGAAGGCAGCGGCTTAACCAACTGAGCCACCCAGGTGTCCCTTCCTTGCATTTTGTAAGCAATATGTAGGAGAGACTTTAATACCATGGGCATGCCCTGCTCTTTAGCAAAATTTCCCTCTAGGCTTAGCATGCATCCATTGATGATGCTTGTCTGAACCAGTTTTTACTATGTTGAAAATGACAAGCAAAAAATGACAGTTTTGTAACAGTAGCAGTTTTTTACGTTCTCCATTTAATACCTGGCATTTTACTGTAAGAGCTCTCCTTCCCCATGTATCTATGTATGTGTCTGTATCATTTTTCTTTTAATCATTGATAGTGTATTATCAACCTTAATGATTTCAGTTCTCAGATTGTTTTAGATTCATCTGGTAAGAACTCTTTCCAGCTTGCTTTTCTGTCCTTAAGATATCACTTTGAGTACTTTCTCACTTTTTGACATAACAAGATATTCCAGGTTCATCTTGTACATATCTTGCCCCAGCCTTGGAATCAGCCATCTCTCTGAGAAGGTCGGATTTCTCTTGATACCTTGTTCTAAAAAATATGTTTGTGAAAATACCCTATGACTGTTAGTCACATAGTATTTCAGATGTGGAAGTAACTTATTTTTGGACATTGGCTTGACATTTTTCTTGTTTCTAGTGTGCAAAACACAAATTGTGATAACATAGTTAAAATTTTTATATGATATTCTTTTTGGGGATCAAAATGGCTTTTTTTTTTTTTTTAAATTTTATTTTTTTGACAGATCACAAGTAGGCAGAGAGGCAGGCAGAGAGAAGGGGGGAAGCAGGCTCCACGCTGAGCAGAGAGCCCGATGTGGGGCTCGATCCCAGGACCCTGAGATCATGACCCGAGCCAAAGGCAGCGGCTTAACCCACTGAGCCACCCAGGCACCCCTCAAAATGGCTTTTTAAATGTACTTAAGTTTAGAAGAAAGCAGAGTATCTTTTTTTGAGTAGACTTGACTATTGTATATTTTAGTTTATGAAAACATTATACTTGCTTTTAGTCAACTAACTGATAAAATTCCCTCTGAAATGGCCATGTTATATTTCAGTGTTTCTCAGCTTTCTAGTTGCCTTCTTTCTAAGTCCAAAACAGAATTTATTACAAAAAAGTAATGGCATGTTCCATGTAAAGAATTTAAGATCAGTTAAATGTACTTTATATAAAATATTATAATCAAGAAAATTCTCACAGCAAAGGTAACCTACTTCTTCCATAGGGTGAACATCCTTATAGAATATTATTATTTATCTATTTATACACAGTTTACTTTTGTAAAACAAATCCCCTACACAAGTAAAACATAATGGAATTGTTTCCTACATAAGGAATTGATACTTAAAATCAATGTGTAAAGTGAAAAATCCCATCAGATTAAAATTACCCTTGAAATTCCTTCTAGAATTTAATACTGTCTCTCATTAAATACAGTATAGTTGTTTTTTCTCTAGTGGGAAGAAACCTTTGTTTCTTCAGTTGGGCAGCATACATAGTTGGCTTGTGTTTAAGTGATCTCTTGTACTAAAAGCTCATAATTCTAGAATCAGACTCAGTGCATGAGGTCTATAGAGATGTTCACATTAGAAGCACATAGAAATGGAGACTACCTGAGGGAGCAGTTTCCTCCCTTCTCATTTTTTATTTGTGATGTTTACTTATTGGGTGGACTGATAGGTAGAATTGCCTTTTTTGGTGAAGGGAGGTGCTGAATTTAGATTTGCCTAAGTGTATGTAATGTGCATATACAAATTATATTTATCCCAAAATTTAGCATTGAATATTTTTCCATATCAGTATATTTGTACCATCTTAAATGACTGTTTACATTCTATAGATGTGGTGTAGTCTTATTAATGATTTCCTAGGAGCACTTAGGTATATAATTTTTCTGAATTTTAAACAACATTGCAAGTATATATGCCTCTTTGTTCTACATTGTTTGTTATAACCTTTGGATAAATGCCTAGAAATGAATTGCTTCTCAAAAGGGGATTTGCATTTTAAAAAGGTTTTTGATGTAATTTGTTAAATTACTCTCAGAAAGGTTATATTCAATTTAATTTTTTAGGCAGTATGTGGGATAATGACTAATTCGCTATACCATAAGCAATGTAAGTATCATACTTTTTAATATTTTCTGTTCTGATATGTGGAATATACTTTTAGTCATTTTGATTTTTATTATGTATTTATTTGGTTAAACAACCAATGATAAAAGAATTTTCAACCATGTAAGAATTTTCTTATATCATTTCAATTTCTTTTGTGAATTATTTGTTCATGTCATTTTCCCCCTCATGATATAAGAATTTTCAGCTATGTAAGAATTTTCTTATATCATTTAAATTTCTTTTTTGAATTATTTGTTCATGTCGTTTCCCCCTCCTACAGCTTTTTTCCCCTTCTAAGAAGTGTAAAATCATTCTGTTAAGGTCTTTTCTTCATATTTTCCCCATGAAATAAGGCTATTTTCTCATAGATTAGAGATGTCGTCTATACTGTATTAAATTATTATAAAATCAGGCCTATTTAGACTTCTTACTCTTTAGTTTGAGAAATGTTTGTGAGTTTTACTGTTTAGGATAATAAAAATGGTAACTAAAAGTTAGGAAACTTTTCCCAACCTCCTTTGAGGGTGTTTCTGGAATTTTATACTTCCTTTAAAGTTTTATTTAAACTTGGAGAGTTCTGAAATATATGATCCTAAGAGATTTCCCCGAAATACATATTTTTTGGCAGTAGGAATGAGTCTTCTCTGTTCCATTGGACTAATTGTATCTAAGTTTAATTTAGAATTTTCAGTTCTATAGAAAGAGTCTGTTGTTCCATTGTTTCTATATTTCTTATTACACATATTGTAACTATTGTAGCTTTTATAATATAGATCTTTGTTCAGGAGCTGTACCTGAGGGGACCCATTTTAGTTCAAAACAGAGAAAGCACTTGCCAGACTATAAACAGCAAATAGGAATAGACTGTGTTAAGGCTGATCCAGTAGGCTCAACAAAATTAATGTTTTCAATTGTGAAACAGCTAAAGGTTAGTTTTCTCTAATAAATGTTTTAGTATTCCTGCATTTTCTCATGTTCTTGCTTGCTTTCGTGCAGTGCATCATTATTTTAAAAAGGAAATACATTTTTTCAGGGTAGTAAATAAAAATGTAGTCATTTTAATTCTTTATGGTGTATATCTGGGTGAACTATATGGATTTTCAGATGAGAGAGCGCCAAATCCTAACCACTAGACCACCAGGGAGGATTTTCAGATGAGTATGGAATTACTCTTAAGTGGCATTTTGACTACTTCTGTATTCTCCCCATTTTCTGTACATTTTCATATTAAAGATTTAAGTTTAGAGTTGATGCAGTGAAATGTTTGCATAGGTTTATTGAAAGACTCTGTCATTTTTTTTTTTTTTTAAAGACTTTGTTTACTTGTCAGAGAGAGGGCACAAGCAGTGAGTGGGGCAGGCAGAGGGAGAAGCAGGCTCCCTGCTGAGCCAAGAGCCCAATGGAGGACTCCATCCCAGTATCCTGGGATCATGACCTGCACCCAAGACAGATGCTTAACCAACTAAGCCACCCAGGTGTCCCAGGACTCTGTCATCTTACATGTAATAGTAAATTTGGCAATTTCTAATATAGTATTGAGAGAGATGACTATTGAAGTATTATTTTGCTGTGATTACATTTTTTGTAGTATATATATTTTGGTATAATTATGAGTAGCCATTATTAGTGATGTTGGATATAATTGGCATAGAAATATATAAATGACTTATATAAACCAGAATTAAAAAATAATTTTTCATTGTCTATCAGAGCTGGTTAATTTTACTTTCAAAAAATTTAATATATGTGCAGTAATAGAAATTTGAAATAGATGTGTAAGGTTCTATAGCACCTTATAATATAGCCATCAAAATTTTATAGAAATCTACCTTTTTTAGTGTTTCTAGATGGTGCTCTTTGGTTTTTAAGTGTTAATGTGTTTTTTCCTCAGTTTTCTCCATCTCTCAAAGACATTGTTATATCTCATTTTTTAATTCTTTTATTCCTCTTCAAAATGTATTCACTCTATTAGTATTCATTGACTGAATGTCTTAAGTGTTCAGGGTGAACTCATTAGTTTAATTCTTTATTTTCATGAAGTTTGTAGAGAATAACTTGGAATTTGAGACGAGCATTTTAAACAGATTTTCAAGAATGGAGAAATGGGGATTATACTAGAACTTGTTTTTGTTTTGTATTTTTAACCTCTGTTAATAGTAGTAGCTTCTGTTTTACTTTAGGCTCATTAGCTTATGGAATTCAGTATCATACTCCCCAGTTTAAAAAAAAAAATCTAAAGCGGGGTGCCTGGGTGGCTCAGTGGGTTAAGTCTCTGCCTTCGGCTCAGGTCATGATCCCAGCGTCCTGGGATCGAGCCCCATATCGGGCTCTCTGCTCAGCAGGGAGCCTGCTTCCCCCTCTCTCTCTGCCTGCCTCTCTGCCTACTTGTGATCTTTGTCTGTCAAATAAATAAATAAAAATCTTAAAAAAAAAAATCTAAAGGAAAAGAAAGTAGTCTTTTGAGTCTTACAATGTTATTGTAGAAATACTTCTCTTGTCCCAGTAACAATGTTTTTTCTTTGCTAAATCTTTATAGTTATGATCAGTGATATAATTATCTTCTGACATATAATATGTAGATTATAAAGAACAGTGACTGCTGATAGCATGGGAGATATAAAATATGAGTACTTTGGACTCATAAGAAAAGCTGTGTCCAGTTTTTCCATAGTACCCTTGTTGATGAAGTGAGCTTTGAAAAATCTTTACTGATACAACTTGAGTAAATTTGTGATAGAGAAATAATTTCTGAAGAGGTATTCCTATGTTACTCCTCTTTATAGTCTTCAAGATACCCTAAAGATGAAGAAGTGTGGTGGACAAGTTAAATAAAATGTGTGGAATGTTGGTCAAGATGGGATATGGGTTAAAATTAAAGGGATGTGTATATTTATAAGGTGGATATGTCAGCTTATTATCACTTTCCTTTCAAATATAAATAAAGGAAAATGATAATAAGCTGACGTATCCAGCTTATTTTTTTATTGTGATAAAATATATGCAACAAAATTTATCATTTTTAAGTGTACAGTTCAGGGGCATTAAGTACATTCATATTATTTTGTGACCATCACTCATTCTATCTCCTGAAACTTTTCATCATCCCAGACTGAAACTCTGTACTCATTAAAAAATAACTCTCCATTTCCTCCTCACCCAGTCCCTCCTTAACCCATTCTTTCCTTACCCCAGTAACAACTGTTCTTTCTGCCTCTATGAATTTGACTATTCTAGTACCTCATATAAGTGGAATTATACAATATTTTCTTGTGTGTCTGATTTATTCTAAACTTAGCATAACGTCTTCAAAACCCATTTTGTAGAATGTATCAGAATTTTGTTCCTTTTAAAAGTTGAATAGTATTACATTGTTTGTATGTTCCACATTTTGTTTTTTAACCATTCATCTGTGGATGAATATTTGGGTTGTTTTCACCTGTTGGATACTGGGAATAATGCTGCTGTGCTCATTGATGTACACATAACCTGTTTGAGTCCCCGCTTTCACTTCTTTTGGGCATATATCCAGAATCTTATGCTGGATCAGTGATGATTTTATGTTGTAATATTTTGAGGTATCACTGTGCTGTTTTCCACAATGACTATATCATTTTCTATTCCTACCAATAAATGGACAAGAGTTTAATTTCTCTACATCCTCATCAAAGCCTGTTATTTTGTTTCGTTGGTAATAGTCATTCTAACGAGTGTTTACTCAGCTTATATTGTCTTAAGCCTGATATAGTTAAAATAATATGAATATTTGATTCTCCAGGCCATAAGAGCTCAGGTACAGCAAATTAAAAAGGACTTTTTAAGAGATGAGGCATTTCAATTGACAGTGAGTAGCAGGATGTGAGTGGACTTTTGGAAAATTCACATAGGGGGCATTTTATTCCTTGATCTTCCAAGGTAGTATAATGTAACTCCAAATTATACTAGTCTAGATCTCTCTTGACCTATATGATAACTACTAGCTGTTTGTGACTATTTAAAGTAATTATACATAAATTATAAAATCAGTTCCTCACAAAAATGTGACACTTGTCACATTTTTAGTGCTTAATAGCCATGTGTAGCTAGTGGCTCCCATATTGGAGAGTGCAGCTATAGAACATTTTCATCCCTGTAGAAAGTTCTTTTGGACAGCACTGACAGAGATATTTGTTAGAGATGTTATTGGAGGGTAATACAGCAGTATTTCTGTTAAGGGTGGAATAAAAGGTCACAGAAGGTTAAGATTTCAAACTTGACTTGCAATAATGGAAAATATAATGAAGTTTTTATATAGTGATGTGGGCTATTTACCTTGAGATTGGTAATCATCCAGTTACTCAAATTACTCAATACTTAGTGCTTTTGGGAAGCATAATTACACTAGGAGCTCTGACATCTTTATTTTCTTGCAGAAGATACTTCTCCTTCTCTATAGATCTATAAACATATATTTTCTGTGTATAATAAATATGTTTCTTATATATATAGAAGTATATGTCCTGCCACAGAAATGTATATATATTCTCATCTATGTCTATATCTGTATATCTATATCTATATATCTCCTAAAAAAAATCTGTAGTATTTTTGGAAAATAGTCCATATTTAAACTTCCCTAATTATCACAATGTCTTTTATATCCCCCTGCCCCTCCCTGCCAGTCAAGCCTCACTTATTGCAGTTAATTGGTATGCCTTTTTCACTTCCTTTATTTAAAAAAAAATTCCTCTCAAATAATTTCTCTTCCTTTCATGACATTGACTTGGTAAAGAAACTGGCCATTTGTCTTGTGGAATGTCTCCTTCTGAATCTTTTTTTTTTCTTTTTTTTCCTTGCTCTTTTGGTGTCATTTTACTTGTTTCTCTAGTCTATTTATTTCCTGTGAGCTACACGTTGATTCTGAAGGTTTGGTTTAGGTTCAGGTTAAGCAATTTTTGATAAGAACACTTTGTAGCTGATGTTCTTAATTTGAGTTTATTATTTTTTTCATGATGGTTATGTGAACAGTTTTTTGTAGTTAACTCATGGTTTATAAAATACTTCCATATACAATTTTCTCTAGTAATATTCTTAACACCTTGTAAAGTGGGTTGATACTATCTTCACTGTGCTGATTTAGTTTTTAGGAGCTCTTAGAAAGTTTTACAATTCTACTCGTTATTAAAAGGGAGTTATTTTGTCTCTACTATCTTCTGGCAGTGTTTTTTAAAGGTCATATTAATCTTTTCATCATAGAAATAAGTAAAAGTTACTCTGTTTAAATGTTACTTGAAATTTTACATGATTCTGTACAGGATACTCTCCCACCTTTGCTGTTAAAACAATAATTTCTCCCATTTAAAAAACTAACTCAAAATACACAACTAGGTGAATAAAGAACTGATAGTGGTGAACTTAAGTATTATGTAACTGTCACTCAGAGGTTTTTGAATGGCATGAAGAATCAGTGTTAATATGCTAAGTTTATATAATTCCAGTTGGTAGCAAAGGAACTTGATCTTTTAAATTATCCTGTGCTACTTTAAATAAATTTATGGATTTTTTTAGTTTTGTTATGTTTAATTGATTATTTCTAAAATATAAAATATTTAATTTAGTATTTCACTTTTTTGTTTATGTTGGTTAGAAGGACAGTTAAAACTAAGGGGTTTATATTGAGCTATTGGTGGTCTATAGATAAAATATCAGTAATGACTCACATCTTCAAAATTCATCGTAGTGATATTAGCTGCTGTTGGTTAGGAGCCTGTTAGGTGCCATTGTGCACTTCATATGTATTACACTCAGTACTTAAAACAATTCACATGATAAAGAGGCAGGTTATCAGAGGTTAAGTAACTTGCCTGAACAGGCAGCTAATTTGTGATGGAATAGAGATTTGAACTCAGCACTGACTTTGAAGTGTAAAAAGCCTGTGACTTTTACACTATGCCTTGCAAGTTCTGATGTGACTATGACATAATAAAATGAGAAAATATTCACTGTTTAAGTACATTATAAGATTGGGCTTATTTTACTAATCTAGACTAAAATTTTGCTTTTGAGTTAATGCTGTTTCAGCAATGCATAGTTTAATTAGAAAATCTAAATGCTTTGATTTTTTCCTTTTCTTTTCTTCACTTCTAGATATTCAAGAATTTTATGAAGTGACCTTACTGGATAATCCAAAATGTGTAGATCGTTCAAAGCAGTCTGAACCAATACAACCTGTGAATACTTGGGAAATTTCCAGCCTTCCAAGCACTACTGTGACTTCAGAAACACTGCCAAGCAGCCTTAGCCCTAGTGTAGAGGTAAGATAAAATTTTTCCTGAGGCTGTTTTTCAGTAATCAATTTATTGGGGCTACTACGTTTTTTCACTTTATTGAAATGGGTATTATGTGGAAATATCATGAGATTACAAACATTTTTGAAGAGAAAAGCCCAGAATCTCTGGTGCCCCTTTCTTAACATGTTGTAAATGGTTTGAGATCTGAAATACTTGGCTTTAGACTATTAAAAAAACACTTTGCGTGAGAGACCTCAGTGAAATTGTATTTTGAAAAGGTGATTTTGCTCTGGTTTTTTGTTTGTTTGTTTTGAGAAATAGAATATAGTTTTGTTTTGCTGGGCAGATTAATTGCTACATATACTTCAACGATTCTGTTTACTTGACTTGAAGATTGCATTAATAAAATTCACTAAAGACTGATCAGTAAATCTAAGGTTAGTATTGGTTTCAGCATTTTTCTGTAGTTAAAACTGTCTTTCTTTAAGTTTTAAAAACTGTTTTAGTAATGTTCTTTTTTTGGTTGTAACATACTGTTGCTGGTGGAGTTAGATAGAACAGAGATACATGAAGCATTTTGTAATGAGGCTTCTATCTGACAAACATTAGTCATTTGAATGTGGTTGTCTTACTGAATTTGAAACTAGTCCCTTCTAGTTTGTACTAAAGAAGTGCTTGGAAAATTGAATCAGCCTCTGTTTGGTGAGTAGTAAATCAGGGAAAAGTAGTGGTGGGCAGCAACCAGACAACCCTTTGGTAATGAAGCAGACAGTGTCTAAGTTTTCTTTTTTTATATAATGTCATGTAGAACTGTAAAATTTTAAAGCAGGGAGCACATCTGATCCCTCTTTTTCATTTTAAGGATTCGGACACTGAGATCCAAAAGAAAATGAATGACTTGACCCAGCTTATTTAGCTAGTTTAGGCAAGTCTGCCCTTCAGACCTTGTAACAGATCACAGTTCTCTTTACTAATCCTGGTCTGCACTAGTATGTTTTTCCTTGATTAGAAAGAGACTCTACTGTTGTATTGTTTCTGTGTCCTTACTTCTTTTAATCTCTGTTATCACTCTTGGATCATTTCCGTTTTCATTTCCTTTTGTTGATAAATCATTTGCACTTATGATCGATTCCAAGTAGATTAGTAGATTTTTTTAATGTTAACTAGTAGTACAGATTTTATTTCACATTTATTGTCCTAGGTTAAAACTTTTGCATTTGAGGAGACATATTAAATTTTAAGAGAATTGAGTTTCTTATTTAATTACTTAACTATTTTTTTCTATTGTCTCATTGATTATATTCAACTATGAATATGAATATAAAGCACAGAGTTCTTATAGTTGATTTGCTTATTTTTATAGGAGATTGTTTAGATAATGGCTGGCTCAATGTAACCAGTAAAAGTAAATGTTCATTAAGGTTAAATAAGTGGATAATACTGCACAGTGGAAGTTAATTTCTATATAGAGTTCAGTCAGAAAGATCAGGAAGGCATTGAATTCCATCAAGAGTATTAGAAAATTTCAGGGGTGCCTGGCTGGCCCAGTCAGTGGACTGTGTGAATCTTGATCTCAGGATTGTGAGCTAGAGCCCCACGTTGGGTGTAGAGATTACTTAAAAATAAAATCTTGGGGTGCCTGGGTGGCTCAGTGGATTAAAGCCTCTGCCTTCGGCTCAGGTCATGATCACAGGGTCCTGGGATCAAGTCCTGAATCGGGCTCTCTGCTCGGCAGGGAGCCTGTTTCCTCCTCTCTCTCTGCCTGTTTCTCTGCCTGCTTGTGATCTCTGTCAAATAAATAAATAAAATCTTAAAAAAAAAAATCTTAAGGAAAAAAAAAAAGAGTATCGGAAAATTTCAACTTGCGTAAAGTGAGGCACTGGTATTTAGAAAGGCCCTGTGCAGTACTGGTTTCTGCATCTCCTAAAGGGTGTATTATAGACATGTTAAAGGAGGATAGGAGAATAAGAATTTTCAGACTACAAATGGGAGGTCTAATTAGGAAAATGGATGAGAAAGGATTATGGTGGGACGCCTGGGTGGCTCAGTTGGTTAAGCAGCTGCCTTTGGCTCAGGTCATGATCCCAGCGTCCTGGGATCGAGTCCCACATCGGGCTCCTTGCTTGGCAGGGAGCCTGCTTCTCCCTCTGCCTCTGCCTGCCACTCTGTCTGCCTGTGCTCGCTCTCTCTCTCTCTCTAACAAAAAAAAAAAAAAGGATTATGGTTAAAATGTTGCTTAGGGCTTGGCACATGAAAATGCTCTAGTGTGCTTGAAATTTATACCCATTCATGGATAAACTTGGTAATTGGATCATGAGATGTGTTCATCAAGTCCCAGGTTTTTTTAAAAGAGGGAAGATCTGTGTGTGTCAAATTTATAGTGAGCTAAGTTCAGTTAAAAAGAAGTACTGTTTTGTAGAGAGGACAGAGTACCCTGATAGATGCTTGCTTGAAAATGTAAATAGTTTTTTTTTTTTTTTAAGATGTTTTTATTTATCTATTTGTTAGAGAAAGAGCGAGCACAGGCAGACAGAGAGGCAGGCAGAGGCAGACGGAGAAGCAGGCTCCCTGCCGAGCAAGGAGCCCGATGTGGGACTCGATCCCAGGACGCTGGGATCATGACCCGGGCCGAAGACAGCCGCGTAACCAACTGAGCCACCCAGGCGTCCCGAAAATGTAAATAGTTTTGAAACACACTGATAGATAACAGTCCTAAGGTCTTAAAACAAACAAACAAACAAACAAAACCCTGCAGTGTTTATAGGTTTCATTTCTACTTTTTTTGAGAGTACTGTAAGAGAAAGAAAGTATATTCCCTTGCTCCCCATTTATGTATGCTTAATTTGGACAGAAAACTTGGCTAAGAGGCATTTGACTCCATCACTTTAGACACTGGAGGCATAATGTTTAGAACCGAAAAGAGACTTCGAACATTTAATTCACCTTATTTTAAGTTTTGTAGTTGAAGAGAATCCACTGACCCAAATTAAAACAAATGCAGGGGAAGTTTTTATTTGACTATAACTTGAAAAATAATATGAAAATCATAAAAATATTTTATCTCATACAAATTTAAGTTATTATTGCACTTGTGCACTAATTCTTGGATAAAAAAGTAAGGTAATGCGGGCACCTGGGTGGCTCAGTTGGTTAAGGGTCTGACTCTTGATTTTAGTTCAGGTCATGAACTCAGGGTTGTGAAATCCAGCCCCTAGTTGGACCCTGCAGTGGGTGTGGAGCCTGCTAAAGATTCTCTCTCCCTCTGCTCCTTACCTAACCCCCTCCCACCTTAAAATAGGTAGGTAGGTAGTAGAAAGAAAGATAATGTTTTTGTGACAAAGTTGTATGCAACACAATCTTACTGTCTCTTTTACTTCATGTTCACTTTTGTAGGATTATCATAAAGAGGGGTTTTTTTTGCAGAAGAAGTATTTGAGATAGAGCAATTTCCAGGGCATGCTTCTCTTATTCTTAAAGTGAAAATCTTTGTAAATGTAAATGTAAAACATTTGTTCACTTTTCTTTCTTGCCCTTTTTGTTTTGCCCTTGTTTTGTTATTAACTGATCTAACTTGCCAGATCTTCATTTGTCAGTTAATTTGTGCCCTTGTAGATTCATTTCCTATATTTCTTCTGATGTAGTAAAATGAAAATTAATGCCATTTATTTTTGCAGTGACATGACAGTATCCCATTTTCTTAGAACTTTTTTGTGTTTGGTATATCTGTCTTCTACTTTGAACATATACCTAGTACATTGTTTGGAATAATGTTTGTATAATATTAATGATTGTTTCTGGGTGATGGGGACTTTTTTCTTTTTAGTACTTTTCTCTGTTACTTTTAAAAAATAGTGAACACATGTCATTTTTATGGAAACAAATCTATCCTAAAATAAGTGAATTTTAGAGATGAAAAGGAAGAGTATTCAAAAGGAAACAAGAGGCAAGAGTAGGAGAAATTGCCTGATTTAATGAGAAATTCCAACACGCAGTATCCTATTTTAGTCCTTTTGGGCTCCTGTAACAGAGTATCACATATTGGGTAGCCTATAAACAACACAAATTTATTTCTCACAGTGTGGAAGCTGGGCAGTCCAAAATCAGGTCAGAGGTAGATATACTTTCCTGGTTCCTAGTTGGCCCTTTTCTCAGTGTGTTCTCATGTTGAAGGGTGAGGGAGCTCACCGTGGTCTCTTTTATAAGGACACTAATCCCATTCACAAAGCCTCCCTTATAGCCTAATGACCTCCCAAAGTCCCTACCTCCTAATACTGGAGTTTAGCATTTCAACATGTGAATTTTGGGGGGGGG